>AWOL01S0003823.1:10406-61916 GCA_000715115.1 Nicotiana otophora | reverse complement strand
GGTTGAGGGTTATTCCTCTAGAGTTAACAGTTACAGAGTGGTACGCTCGGGCCGAGTATGGTATCAGGTGCCGGCCATGTCCCTTCAGGTTTGGGGCGTGACAGCATTATTGCTCATTTCTTTGAGAGTGTGTTTAGTCATATATACTTGTACTATTTGACAGTACTAACGTCCCTTTTACCGGGGGCGATGCATCTTTAATGGATGTAGGTGGTTTCATAGCAGGTGACACTGATGAACGATAGCACTACACTCTTTTTCCAGTTGATTTGGTGAGCCCCACTTCACTCGGGGTCATGTATCGTTTGTTTATTTTATCACCATATTTTGAGGTATAGCCGGAGCCTTGTTGTTGGCACTATCATTGTACTCTTTTGTATCTAATAGAGGCTCTGTAGACATAGTGTGGGTGGTATATTGGTATGGGAAAAGTCAAATTCGTAATGTTGTAATTGTATCACACGTTCCACATCAAACTATGAAAGAGTTTGTATTTTGAAACTTATAAATGATGTAACTACTGATAATGAGTTTGAGTTGTTATTTACTTGATCTTCCTCACCGCTTAATTAATGAATTGGATTTTACTAGTATTCTTGAATAAGTTAGGGTAGAAGGTAATATACAGGCTTGCTCGGCCGGGTTAACTCGGTTGAGTGCCGGTCGCGCTCCCCGAATTTGGGATGTGACACTTGCTTGCGTGGTTTCTCGATCTTCTCTGTATGAGCGCATAAGAATGCGTCAGTATGATGACCCCTATATGCTTGCCCTTAAGGACATAGTGCAGCACGACGATGCCAAGGAAATTTCCATTATAGATGATGGGGTGTTGTAGATGTAGGGCTGGATTTGTGTGCCCAATGTGGATGGGCTTCATGAGTCTATCCTTGAGGAGGCCCACAATTCGAGGTATTCCATTCATTCAGGTGTCACCAAGATGTATCAGGATTTTAGTCAGCACTATTCGTGAAAAAGATTAAAGAAAGATATAGTAGAGTATGTGGCTCGATGTTTGAGTTGTCAGTAGGTGAGGTACTAGCATCAGAGATCAGGTGATTTTTTTTAGAGACTTGAGATTCCAGAGTGGAAGTGGGATAGTATTACCATGGTTTTCGTTGTTAGGCTCCCACAGACTTTGAAGAAATTTGACGCATTGTGGGTTATTGTGGATAGACTGACCAAGTCTTCACACTTCATTCCGGTTGTGACTACATATTGTTTAGAGCAGCTGGCTTAGATCTATATCCATGAGATTGTTCGTCTACATGGTGTGCCGGAGTACATTATCTCAGAACGAGGCACGCTCTTCACAATTTTTTTATGGATAGTTGTGCAGCGTGAGTTAGGTATACAAGTTGAGCAGAGTAGAACATTTCAAATCCCAGACAGACGGGAAGTCCAAGCGCACCATTCTGATCTTGGAGGATATGCTATATGCCTGTATTATGGATTTCGGGGGTTCATGGAATCAATTTCTACTACTTACAGAGTTCGCCTACAACACAGCTACCGATCGAGTATTTAGATGGATCCTTAGAAGGCCTTATTGTGACAACATAATTCGGAGGGCCGAGAAGGGCACCCCGTGCCTTACCCAACCGAGTACCAACGTAACATAAATTTCTTATTATACCATCATGGGTAAATAGGATAAAAGGGCCGTCATGAGATAACCAGAATAAAACATAATGGAATACTCGACATAGGATGATCCATCATGATATAGAAACTTATACATATGACATAAGGACCTATAAGGACGACATGATCATTTGTACACTCAAAACATAGACCGACAAGGCTATACAAGTACCCATATAAATGACATCTGTCAACAAGCCTCTAAGAGTACATAAAAATCATAATGGTGGGGATAGGGCCCTGCTATACCAATCAATACATGCCTAGAGCATACTGACCAAATTGGCAACTCCGGAGCAAGTGGAGTGCACCAACACCTTCCACTGAGCAGATACCCTACTAGGAGGACTGTCAACCTATCTATCATGACCTACTAGCATAGAACGCAGAGTCCCTAGGCAAAAGGGACTTCATTACTAATAAAGTACTGTAAGGCCCCGTAAAATCTTTCCTAAAACCTGAATCACTCTGCGGAATGCATAATGGCCACAGAATCACCCAGCTTCAGGGTGCTAGAGTATTCTCGACGATTGAGTTAAGGCTAGGGTATCATCAGTTGAATACTCATGAATCATAATTCTTGAGGACTGCTTTTAGGACTCAGTATGGTCAGTACGAGTTTCTAGTGATGTCATTTCGGCAGACCAATGCCCCAACAACATTTATGCACATAATGAACAGCGTGTTCCATCCATGTCTTGATTCTTTCTTGATCTGTTGATTGATGATAATTTTGTGTATTATCGCGGTCGGGAGGACCATGAGCAGAACTTGAGGATCGTGCTCCAAACCTTGATGGAGTAGAAGTTATATGCAAAATTCTCCAAGTGTAAGTTTTGGCTTGATTCAGTGGCATTTATGGGTCACATGGTGTCTAATTAGGGGATCAAGGTAGATCCAAAGAAGATTGAGGTAGTTCAGAGTTGGCCCAGACCGTTTTCAGTTAATGAGATCTTGAGTTTCCTTGATTTGGAAGGATATTATCGTCATTTCATATAGGGAGTTTCATCCATCTTTACACCTTTGACTAGATTGTCATAGAAGGGTGCTCCTTTCAGATGGTCCGACAAGTGTGAGGTGAATTTTCAGAAGCTCAAGACTGCATTGACTATGGTCCCCGGGCTGGTGTTGCCTACAAGTTTTGGGTATTGCACTTTGTGTTGTGATACATCACGTATTGGGCTTGGCGCGATGTTGATGTAAGATGGTAGGGTGATTGCCTACGCGTCTCGACAGTTGAATGTTCATGAGAAGAATTACCATGTGCATGACTTACAATTTGTATCTATTATTCACGCATTGAAGATTTGGAGGCAACATCTATACGGTGTTCCATGTGAGGTCTATACCAACCATCGGAGTCTCCAGTATCTGTTCAAGCGGAAGAACCTTAATTTGGAGCAACGAAGATGATTAAAGTTGCTGAAAGACTATAAGATCACCATTTTGTATCATCACGAGAAGGCCAATGTGGTGGTCCATGCCTTGAGTACAAAGGCTCGGAGTATGGTCAATTTGACATATTTTGCGGCAGCAAAGAGACCACTAGCCATGTATGCTCAGGCTTTTCTAATCAGTTTGCGAGGCTAGATTTTTAGGAGCCTGGTAGGGTTCTTGCTGCAAGGGCCCATAAATGTTTTCCTAAAGAAACCCGAGGTTTCGTGGTGCCGAGCTAGGTGTATGTGTTAATGATAGTTGGAGGAATATATTTGGCAGAATGTGGAATTTTTGTAGCCTATCATGCAGCCACAAAATCACTCTGCACGCCGTAGAATGGCCGTAGAGTGAGGCAGTCATTTGGGCCATTTTTGGATATCATTTCATGGCCCATTAAATGACCGCAAAACGATTTCGTGGGCCACACACTGATCGCAGAGCCAGCCTTGAAATTTTGCGGATGGAGGTTCTTCGGCGTATTATACGATCGCAGAACAGGTCTGCGGTGTATAACAGCTGTAGAGTGGGGCAGACCAGCCTAGTTCCGGAGGGCCATTTCGCGGCCCAATTATTAGACCACAGAAGCATTATGAGGTCGCATATGAGACCGTAGATCCCATTTCAGTGCTTCATTTTTGGGTTTTTATAACCAGACCCCATTTCGTTATTTAGACCCTATGGACCATTTGTGAAGGGAGAACTCGATATTTGGAGAGCAAGAAAAGGCTCTAGAGAGGGACAGAGTTCCTCAATCAATTATTGCCCAATTCTTACTCAAAATCTTGGAAGAATTAACAAGGGAAGAACATTAGGTCTTCATCCTAGAGGTAAGATTCTACACCCTATCTCTTAAGAGTTAAGGAAGCCCAACTAAGGTATGTTGGCGAAACTCATCTCTTAAAATTTAACCCCACAATATCCATGTAAGTCCCGCGATGCTTATTGTGAATCGCTTACCCGGATAAGCTGGTGTCAAAAGACATTCGTGATCACTATGTAATTCAAATGCTCTTGTTATGTTGTACTACTATTTGAGAATGTGTTCAAAGTAGGGCTTGCATATCTAAATGCCTTCACCTCAAGTGTTGTTTCAAAGGAAAGCCAATGAAATCTCGTGTAAGATATCGTAATGTCCCTAAAACTCCTATTTGCTCAAATGTGTGCTTAAATGTCTTGAATAGAAATGACTTGTTATTGGAAAGTCCATGATGATGGTTGAAAGTAAAAAGATGTGCATGAAATAAGAAACATGAAATACAAATCACGTAATGCGAAATGTAAAATATGAAATGTCAAATATAAAACACGGCAAATGTGCCAAGATAAATAATACAATTGTGGCCATTCGTGCCAATGAAATGAAGAGATGTGCAATAAACATGAAATAGGGTGATTGATAGAAAAAGGTGATGTCTCACATGAGACGGCCTAGCCGATCGGGTCGTGATTGGATGCCATGCCGCACACATGGCAGTGACTATGTTAGAATTGTAATTGAAAACGTGATTTGGTTGATGTCTCGCATGAGACATCCTAGTCGATTGGGTCATGATCGGACGCCATGCCACACATATGGTGGTGGCTGTGTTGGAAATTGTAATCGAAATTATGAATAGTTTTATACCGGTACCAAAGATTTCTCAACTTAAAATTTGGAAATTTATTTAAAACTTAACTTATCTCTAATTCGATATTTGGTAATTGTTTGAGGCTTTAACTGATACTATGACTGTCCTTACGTGCATTATTGCTCATTTCTTTGAGAGTGTGTTTAGTCATATATACTAGTACTATTCGACAGTACTAACGTCCCTTTTACTGGTGGCGATGCATCTTTAATGGATGTAGGTGGTTTCATAGCAGGTGACACTGATGAATGATAGCNCCAAGTAAGGTATGTTGGCTAAACTCTTCTCTTAAAATTTAACCCCACAATATCCATGTAAGTCCCGCGATGCTTATTGTGAATCGATTACCCGGATAAGATGGTGTCAAAAGACATTCGTGATCACTATGTAATTCAAATGCTCTTGTTATGTTGTACTACTATTTGAGAATGTGTTCAAAGTAGGGCTTGCATATCTAATGCCTTCACCTCAAGTGTTGTTTCAAAGGAAAGCCAATGAAATCTCGTGTAAGATATCGTAATGTCCCTAAAACTCCTATTTGCTCAAATGTGTGCTTAAATGTCTTGAATAGAAATGACTTGTTATTGGAAAGTCCATGATGATGGTTGAAAGTAAAAAGATGTGCATGAAATAAGAAACATGAAATACAAATCACGTAATGCGAAATGTAAAATATGAAATGTCAAATATAAAACACGGCAAATGTGCCAAGATAAATAATACAATTGTGGCCATTCGTGCCAATGAAATGAAGAGATGTGCAATAAACATGAAATAGGGTGATTGATAGAAAAAGGTGATGTCTCACATGAGACGGCCTAGCCGATCGGGTCGTGATTGGATGCCATGCCGCACACATGGCAGTGACTATGTTAGAATTGTAATTGAAAACGTGATTTGGTTGATGTCTCGCATGAGACATCCTAGTCGATTGGGTCATGATCGGACGCCATGCCACACATATGGTGGTGGCTGTGTTGGAAATTGTAATCGAAATTATGAATAGTTTTATACCGGTACCAAAGATTTCTCAACTTAAAATTTGGAAATTTATTTAAAACTTAACTTATCTCTAATTCGATATTTGGTAATTGTTTGAGGCTTTAACTGATACTATGACTGTCCTTACGTGCATTATTGCTCATTTCTTTGAGAGTGTGTTTAGTCATATATACTAGTACTATTCGACAGTACTAACGTCCCTTTTACTGGTGGCGATGCATCTTTAATGGATGTAGGTGGTTTCATAGCAGGTGACACTGATGAATGATAGCACTACACTCTTTTTCCAGTTGATTTGGTGAGCCCCACTTCACTCGGGGTCATGTATCGTTTGTTCATTTTATCACCATGTTTTGAGGTATAGCCAGAGCCTTGTTGCTGGCACTATCATTGTACTCTTTTGTATCTAATAGAGGCTCTGTAGACATAGTGTGGGTGGTATATTGGTATGGGAAAAGTCAAATTCGTAATGTTGTAATTGTATCACACGTTCCACATAAAACTATGAAAGAGTTTGTATTTTGAAACTTTTAAATGATGTAACTACTGATAATGAGTTTGAGTTGTTGTTTACTTTATCCTTCTCACCGCTTAATTAATGAATTGGATTGTACTAGTATTCTTGAATAAGTTAGGGTAGCAGGTAATGTACAGGCTTGCTAGGCCGGGTTAACTCGGTTGAGTGCCGGTCGCGCTCCCCGAATTTGGGATGTGACACTTACTTGCATAGTTTCTCGGTCTTATCTCTATGAGCGCATAAGAATGCGTCAGTATGATGACCATATATGCTTGCCCTTAAGGACATAATGCAGCACGACGATTCCAAGGAGATTTCCATTATAGATGATGGGGTGTTGCAGATATAGGGCCGGATTTGTGTGCCCAATGTGGATGGGTTTCATGAGTCTATCCTTGAGGAGGCCCACACTTCGAGGTATTCCATTCATTCAGGTGTCACCAAGAAGTATCAAGATTTTAGTCAGCACTATTCCTGAAAGAGATTAAAGAAAGATATAGTAGAGTATGTGGCTCGATGTTTGAGTTGTCAGTAGGTGAGGTACTAGCATCAGAGATCAGGCGATTTATTGTAGAGACTTGTGATTCCAGAGTGGAAGTGGGATAGTATTACCATGGTTTTCGTTGTTAGGCTCCCACAGACTTTGAAGAAATTTGACGCATTGTGGGTTATTGTGGATAGACTGACCAAGTCTACACACTTCATTCCGGTTATGACTACATATTGTTTAGAGCAGCTGGCTTAGATCTATATCCATGAGATTGTTCGTCTACATGGTGTGCCGGAGTACATTATCTCAGAACGAGGCACGCTCTTCACATTGTTTTTATGGATAGTTGTGCAGCGTGAGTTAGGTACACAAGTTGAGCAGAGTAAAACATTTCAAATCCCAGATAGACGGCAGTCCAAGCGCACCATTCTGATCTTGGAGGATATGCTATGTGCTTGTATTATGGATTTCAGGGGTTCATGGAATCAGTTTCTACTACTTACAGAGTTCGCCTACAACAATAGCTACCGATCGAGTATTGAGACGGCTCCTTAGAAGGCCTTATTGTCACAACTTAATTCGGAGGGCCGCGAAGGACACCCTGTGCCTTACTCAACTGAGTACCAACATAACATAACTTTCTTATTATACCATCATGGGTAAATAGGATAGAAGGGCCATCATGAGATAACCAGAATAAAACGTAATGGAATACTCGACATACGACGATCCATCATGATATAGAAACTTATACATATGACATAAGGGCCTATAAGGATGACATGATCTTTTATACACTCAAAACATAGGCCGACAAGGCTATACAAGTGCCCATATAAATGACATCTGTCAACAAGCCTCTAAGAGTACATAAAAATCATAATGGTCGGGATAGGGCCCTACTATACCAATCAATACATGCCTAGAGCATACTGACCAAACAGGCAACTCCGGAGCAAGTGGAGTGCACCAACACCTTCCACTGAGCAGATACCCTACTAGGACGAACCTATCTATCGGGACCTACTAGCATGAAACACAAAGTCCCTAGGAAAAAGGGACTTCATTACCAATAAAGTACTGTATGGCCCCGTAAAATCTTTCCTAAAAACTAAATCACTCTGCGGAATGCCTAATGGCCGCAGAATCACCCAGCTTCAGGGTGCTAGAGTGTTCTCGACGATTGAGTTAAGGCCAGGGTATCATCAGTTGAAGACTCATGAATCATAATTCTTGAGGACTACTTTTAGGACTCAGTATGGTCAGTACGAGTTTCTAGTAATGTCATTTCGGCAGACCAATGCCCCAACAACATTTATGCACATAATGAACAGTGTGTTCGATCCATGTCTTGATTCATTCTTGATCTGTTCATTGATGATATTTTTGTGTATTATCGCAGTCGGGAGGACCATGAGCAGAACTTGAGGATCTTGCTCCAAACCTTGAGGGAGTAGAAGTTATTACGCAAAATTCTCCAAGTGTGAGTTTTGGCTTGATTTAGTGGCATTTTTAGGTCACATGGTGTCTAATTAGGGGATCACGGTAGATCCAAAGTAGATTGAGGCAGTTCAGAGTTGGCCCAGACCATTTTCAGTTAATGAGATCTGGAGTTTCCTTGGTTTGGAAGGATATTATCGTCGTTTCGTATAGGGATTTTCATCCATTGTTGCACCTTTGACTAGATTGTCATAGAAGGGGGCTCCTTTCAGATGGTCCGACAAGTGTGAGGTGAATTTTTAGAAGCTCAAGACTGCATTGACTATGGTCCCAGGGCTAGTGTTGCCTTCAAGTTTTGGGTATTACACTTTGTATTGTGATACATCACATATTGGGCTTGGCGCGATGTTGATGCAAGATGGTAGGGTGATTGCCTACGCGTCTCGACAGTTGAAGGTTCATGAGAAGAATTACCATGTGCATGACTTAGAATTGGTATCTATTATTCACGCATTGAAGATTTGGAGGCAATATCTATACGGTGTTCCATGTGAGGTCTATACCAACCATCGGAATCTCCAGTATATGTTCAAGCGGAAGAACCTTAATTTGGAGAAACGAAGATGATTAAAGTTGCTGAAAGACTATGAGATCACCATTTTGTATCATCACGAGAAGGCGAATGTGGTGGTCCATGCCTTGAGTACAAAGGCTCGGAGTATGGTCAATTTGACATATTTTGCGGCAGCAAAGAGACCACTAGCCATGTATGCTCAGGCTTTTCTAATCAGTTTGCGAGGCTAGATTTTAGGAGCCTGGTAAGGTTCTTGCTGCAAGGCCCCATAAATGTTTTCCTAAACAAACCCGAGGTTTCGTGTTGCCGAGGTAGGCGTATGTGTTAATGATAGTTGGAGGAATATATTTGGCAGAATGTGGCATTTCTGCACGCCGTAGAATGTCCGTAGAGTGAGGCAGTCATTTGGGCCATTTTTAGATATCATTTCACGGCCCATTAAATGACCCCAAAACGTTTCGTGGGCCGCACACTGATCGCAGAGCCAGCTTGGAAATTTTGCGGATGGAGGTTCTTCGGCGTATTATACAACCGCAGAACAGGTCTGCGGTGTATAATAGTTGCAGAGTGGGGCAGACCAGCCTAGTTCCGGAGGGCCATTTCACGGCCCAATTAGCGGACCACAGAAGCATTATGAGGTCGCATATGAGACCGTAGATCCCATTTCAGTGCTTCATTTTTGGGCTTTTATAACCCGACCCCATTTCGTTATTTAGACCCTATGGACCATTTGTGAAGGGAGAACTCGATATTTGGAGAGCAAGAAAAGGCTCTAGAGAGGGAGAGAGTTCCTCAATCAATTATTGCCCAATTCTTACTCAACATTTTGGAAGAATTAACAAGGGAAGAACACTAGGTCTTCATCCTAGAGGTAAGATTCTACACCCTATCTCTTAAGAGTTAAGGAAGCCCAAGTAAGGTATGTTGGCTAAACTCATCTCTTAAAATTTAACCCCACAATATCCATGTAAGTCCCACGATGCTTTTTGTGAATCGATTACCCGGATAAGCTGGTGTCAAAAGACATTCGTGATCACTATATAATTCAAATGATCTTGTTATGTTGTACTACTATTTGAGAATGTGTTCAAAGTAGGGCTTGCATATCTAAATGCCTTCACCTCAAGTGTTGTTTCAAAGGAAAGCCAATGAAATCTCCTGTAAGATATCGTAATGTCCCTAAAACTCCTATTTGCTCAAATGTGTGCTTAAATGTCTTGAATAGAAATGACTTGTTATTGGAAAGTCCATGATGATGGTTGAAAGTAAAAAGGTGTGCATGAAATAAGAAACATGAAATACAAATCACGTAATGCAAAATGTAAAATATGAAATGTCAGATATGAAACACGGCAAATGTGCCAAGTGAAATAATACAATTGTGACCATTCATGCCAATGAAATGAAGATATGTGCAAGAAACATGAAATAGGGTGATTGATAGAAAAACATGATGTCTCACATGAGACGGCCTACCCAATCGGGTCGTGATCAGACGCCATGCCGCACACATGGAGGGGAATGTGTTCGCATTGTAATTTAAATTGTGATTTGGTTAATGTTTCGCATGAGACAGCCTAGCCGATCGAGTCATGATCGGACTCCATGCCGCACACATGGCGGTGACTGTGTTAGAATGGTGATTGAAATTTTGATTTGGTTGATGTCTCAAATGAGACATCCTAGCCGATTGGTTCGTGATCGGATGCCATGCCGCATATATGGTGGTGACTCTGTTGGAAATCGTAATCAAAATTGTGAATAGTGGTATACCGGTACCAAAGATTTCCCAACTTAAAATTAGGAAATTTATTTAAAACTTATCTTATCTCTAATTTTATAATTGGTAATTATTTGAGGCTTTAACTAATATTATGACTGTCCTTACTTGCATTACTACTTGTTTCTTTGAGGGAGTGTTTAGTCATATCTACTAGTACTATTCAACAGTACTAACGTCCTTTTTGTCGGGGGTACTACATCTTTAATGGATTCAGGTGGTTCCACAGCAAGCGACACTGATCAACTATAGCACTACACTCTTTTCCCAGCTGATTTGGTGAGCCCCACTTCACTCAGGGTCATGTATCATTTGTTAATTTTACAACCATGTTTTGAGGTATAGCCGGAGCCTTATTGCCGGCTCTATCATTGTACTCTTTTATATCTAATAGAGGCTCTGTAGACATAGCGTGGTTGGTATGGGGAAAGTCAAATTGGTAATGTTGTAATTGTATCACACGTTCCACATCAAACTATGAAAGAGTATGTATTTTGAAACTTATAAATGATGTAACTACTGATAACGAGTCTGAGTTGTTGTTTACTTGATCCCCCTCACCGCTTAATTAATGAATTGGATTTTACTGTTATTCCTGAATAAGTTTGGGTAGAAGGTAATGTACATGCTTGCTCGATCGGGTTATCTCGGTTGAGTGCCGGTCGCGCACCCTGAGTTTGGGGCATGACACTTGCTTGCGTGGTTTCTCGGTCTTCTCTATATGAGTGCATTAGAGCGTGTTAGTATGACAACCCCTATTTGCTTCCCTTAAGGACACAATGTAGAACGGTGATGCCAAGGAGGTTTCTATTAGAGATGATAGGGTGTTACGGATGTAGGGTCGGATATGTGTGCCCAATGTGGATGGGTTTCATGAGTCTATCATTGAGGAGGCTCACACTTCGCTGTATTCCATTCATCCAGGTGTCACCAAGATGTATCAAGATTTAAGTCAGTAATATTAGTGGAGAAAAATGAAAAACGTTATAGTAGAGTATGTGGCTCGGTGTTTGAGACGTCAGTAGGTGAAGTACAAGCACCAGAGGTCGGGAGATTTGCTTTAAAGACTTGAGATTCCAGAGGGGAAGTGGGATCGTATTTCCATGGATTTCGTTGTTGGGCTCCCGTAGGCTTTGAAGACATTTGACACAGTGTGGGTTATTGTGGATAGACTGACCAAGACTGCACACTTCATTCCGGTTGTGCCTACCTATTCTTCAGTGCATCTGGCTCAGATCTATATCTGTGAGATTGTTCGTCTCCATGGTGTGCCAGTGTACATTATCCATGATTGAGGCACGCTCTTCACATTGTATTTTTGGAGAGCTGTGCAACATGAGTTGGGCACACAAGTTGAGTTGAGTAGAACATTTCAAACCCCAGATAGACGGGTAGTCCGAACGCACCATTCTGATCTTAGAGGATATGCTATGTGCCTGTGTTATGGATTTCGGGGGTTTATGGGATCAGTTTCTACTACTTACAGAGTTCGCCAATAACAACAGCTACCTATCGAGTATTTAGACAGCTCCTTAGAAGGCCTTATTGTCACAACCCCAATTGGAGGGCCGCGAAGGGCACCCTATTCCTTACTCAACCGAGTACCAATGTAACGTATCTTTCTTATCACACCATCATAGGTAAATAGGACAGAAGGTCTGTCATGAGATAACCAGAATAAAATGTAAAGGAATACTCGACATAAGACGATCCAACATGATATAGAAACTTATATATGTGACATAAGGACCTATAAGGCCGACATGATCATTTGTACACTCAAAACATAGGCCGACAAGACAATACAAGTTCCCATATACATGATATTTGTCTACAAGCCTCTAAGAGTACATAAAAATCATAATGGTCAGGACAGGGCCCCGCCATACCAATCAATACATGCCCAGAGCATACTGACCTAATAGGCAACGCCGTAGCAAGTGAAGTGCACCAACACCTACCACGGAGCAGATAGCCTACTAGGAGGTCTATCAACATGTCTATCGGAACTTACGGGCATGAAACACAGTGTCCCCAGGCAAAAGGGACTTCAGTACTAACAAAGTACGGAGTATGTAAGGCATGAAAAGAAGTATATAAAAGACGTGAAAGAAACATGGAGTAAAGGACTTGATTTGTAAGTCTGAATACCTTAGTAATCATGAAATCTTCATAGTGTCATGTATATGGGTATAAATGTCATATCATGCATAGGTATATGCATACATAGCATCATCAAGCCTCTGAGGGCATCCCATCGTATCATCTAGGCCTCAATGGGTGAAATCATAAATGTATGCCAGTTGATCAGGTGGCCGGTGCATATATAATGTTGTAACCTTTCCCTATACAACATATACATATAATATACGCGTATATAACACCATCTGGTCATGGGTCAACGTACATGTATATATGAATGCAATGCATAATGAAGTAAGTCAATAAGATCATTCGGAATGTCATAGGATAACTATGCCTTCGTTTAATATCGTGAAATAAAATTTATCAACTTATGTATTTTCTGGGACCTATGAACAGATGATACAATAACAGGACATAGGGGGAATCAAGAACATAGGCATCCCTATTACTTCTAAGAATATAGCCATTTATGAAAGTTGCATGTTTGCTCGTTTCGTTTGTATCATGTAGATCATGCCAAAAGGAAAGAAGAGATAGACTTAACATGCCTTATCACAATCTATCCAATGACCACGTTGAAATCGTCTCATCGCACTTTAATTTACAACAATGATAATAATGCTATCTCTAAGCTACGAAAGATAAAACTATCGTACAGTGAACGACAAGTTTATTTATTATTAAAACGGGCAGCATCTCCCTTGTTTTCATTTCTTTCCCCAAGTCCACAAAAACAACAAGATCACATACGACCTTCAACTATATACTTTCAGCACCACAACAAACCGAACAGCCCAACAACCCAATTCACGCTACACAACAACAAGTGCACAAATGTCACCAACAGAACTACTACTTAACACGACGAGCTATAAGCTTGGATTGGAACAAAACCCCAATTCTTTTTACCATCTCCCTTATACTTAAAACACATTCAAACAGTCCAGAATAAAAAAAACATATATTGTCATGACATTGCAACCTTATATCCATCATAAAAGTAACGTCAAACAACCCAACAAGATATTACAACAATATGGACAACTTCTAGGTATTGTGTGGTTCCTTATTCGCCTATTTAAAACATCATCAACATACTAAAAATATTTACCAGCATAACAACAATACGAACATTATAACCAAGCCATTCCCCTCTATTTCCAGCCATATGAAGTCATATATACAACTCCAAAATAGTCCAATAAGAGACAACAACTTCTTATACAACTTCAAGTTCTATCTTGTAATTCTTCATCCAAATAACTTAACCAACACATATATAGGCTTAAACCCAAGAAATAGAATGTTATACATACCTTAATTAATCTGACAAAACTCGAACCAAAGCTTTACTTAGCTTACAAGCTCCCTTAATGGCATCATAACACTACAGAGACTCTTTTCTTCACTTAGGATAACTTTTGAGGATAGGTCAAGGTAAAACCACCTTGGATTAGACCTGGAGCCTTGGAGAGCTGTTAGAGAGGTGTTCAGAGAGTTTGGGAAATTCCTTGGTCAAAAATAGCCAAATATGAGGCGTCCAACCCCGTTAAAATGTTCAAGGGTCGTCCACCACTTAAGTGGGTCCCATTGGGAGATGCTAGTGCAGTCTCGCAAAAATGCGAATATCTCTATACGCTGATGTTGCATCGACAAACGGTTTAATGTGTTAGAAACTAGACTCATAAATATTCAATTTTTTAGGTGGAGAATATCGTAATTCCTTGTATATTGGGATAAGAGTTTCGCTACATTTGACCTAATTTTCAGTACATTTATGAATGTAACTTGTGATAAACTTTGCCAACTTTTGTTCCACAACTAGCTTGGCTTCAAAACATAACACAAGACTATCATATGACTAAAATAAATCATAACATAACCTATTTATCATGTTAATAACCCTAGTCGTACCCCAAAAGTACATGTTATAACATTCCCAACTTGTCAACTTTTGACGAAACTTATTTTCTTCTATTCGTTTAGCTTCTAAGCCTTCCAACCCTCTTGGTACTTGTTATTCATGATCTTAAATATTTGTAACCTCCAAGGTAACATGATTAATTACTTTATGTTCTTTCAAATATAATCTTATTTCCGAGCTTACATCAATTATCTTATGATATACTCTCACGTATGAAAACATGGGGTGTAACATCATTCCCCCCATTGGAACATTCATCTTCCAATCTTGACTTATGTTCTTATCAGTCTCATAACCTATAACTCTTACAAATACTTTAATACTGTCCTTGCCATATATGCAACTGTTCTGCGAATAAATCCGAAGGCCAGGGCATTCCCCCCTTTAGGCCTCTTTCTCACACCACAACTTGTGGTCGGAATTCATCCAATCTCGTAACTATTGTTACATTCTTTCATGCAGACTGTACGACTTTGTCCTTGTATGTGTGACTATGTGACCCTTCTCTTCTTTTTCCTCCAGCCTTTAGCCAATCTCTAGGCCGCACTTTGTGAACATGTATAGAACTATGACAAGCTATCCTTCGAGGCATCTATAGGTGTACTGAAGTCCTTTTCTTGGCACTTTGTCGAACTTACAACTATTTCTTTATCTTGTTTCATAGCCTTGGTTATCTATGCTTGTTGCTTTACTAAATTTAGGTAGATTATACTATACCATAACACTTGCTTCAGTTTATTATTACCGAGATCTACTGCCCAACTCCAGGTTACTCTCTCTTAAATTATCCAATATGTATAAATCTAAGTCCTCTAATGCCTCCTCATAACTTTTCATCTGTAGAATGACGTCCTAATATCATCTCATACTTTGTAACTTTTATCCATCCATGGTTGATTCAGTTTAATGTTGATCCATAATTAACAATTGATAACTTGAAACCTCTTACGTAATACATTGTCACTAGGGTATAAGTCGCATTGGGGAACATTTGAAGTGATTTGCATGATCCACCTAGGGACGATACTATACATCAATAACCTTAGTTTATAGCATGCCAATGTATTTCATCTTACAGGGGGGTATTCTAATATTTGCAATTCATGAAATCCATTTTTTTTTTAAATCATTACTCAATTAAAGGCATAAATGTCATCCTCTTATCTATCACAATTACACCCTTATTCTACTACAAGGGCAACATGTCATCTTTTCTAATTTCTCATAGTCTTAAACTCCTCTTAGTTCATTCAGGTTATACTAAGCTTTTTATAACTTAAGAAAACCATCAACTCTCTTGTTTTGATGGGCTTATGTCGTGGCCTTACCTATTCTTGCCACCTTCTCACTCATCTTTTATAATACTTACTCCTATCTAGCTAAAATCTTGTTGCTCTACCATACTTTAGCTTGCGACCTACACATATCTATTCATACTACTCGCAACCTTTATTTAACTTGCTAGCACCATATACTTCCTTCTATGCCTTCTCAGTTGTCTTTAAATGTAAGCAATTACTTCTCCTGGTCGTTCTGCCACTTGCTGCATGGATACTTAGCTTATCTTAGTGCCCGCGAATACTAGAATTCCCTGTAACTCATATGATTTCAAATATCACTTCTGACTTCCGTTCATTAGTCATGATAGGTGCCACTTTCTTATGGAGTGCATCCAATGTTGTAGTGAGACTGTTGTTACAATACCATTTCTTTGTCAAGTTACTATGCTTAGGTTGAAGCTTTCTTCCTTGTTTACTCAGCTAGTCTTTCCTTGTAGTACGTAGGGGAGACCCTCTGAGTCTTGTAAAGATGCGAGCTTATTACATTATATACCGAATAGGAGGTGCCTTGGTGTATGTTGTTCGATGATGATATAGTTCTGATTAATGAGACGATAGCCGGCGTTAACGAGAGGTTAGAGGTTTGGAGATAGACCCTCGAGTCTAAAGGTTTGAAGTTGGGTAGGACTAAGACTGAATATCTGGATTCCAAGTTCAACGACGTGATGTGAGAAGAAGACTTGGATGTGAGGCTTGACTCACAAGTCATCTCTAAGGGAGGTAGTTTCAAATACCTTGGGTCAATTATCCAGGAGGGTGGAGAGATAGATGAGGATGTCACGCATCGTATAGGGGTGTGGTGGATGAAATGAAGGTTATCGTCTGCAGTACTGTGTGACAAGAATATGCCACTGAAACTTAAGGGCAAGTTCTATAGAGAGGTGGCTAGACTGGCCATATATTATGGGGTAGAGTGTTGGGCAGTCAATAATTCCCATATCCAAACGATGAAAGTAGGAGAGACGAGGATGTTTAGATAGATGTGTGGGCACACTAGGTTGGATAAGATTAGGAATGAAGATATTTAGGGGAAGTTGGGAATGGCTCCTATAGATGACAAAATGCGGGAAGCGAGGGTTAGATGGTTCGGGCACATGTGGATGAAAAGCCAAGATGATCCGGTTAAGAGGTTTTAGTGGCTGGCTTTGGCGGTTATGAGAAGAGGTAGAGTGAGGCATAAGAAGTATTGGGGTGATATAATCAGGCAGGACAAGGCTCAACTTCAGATTTTCAAGAACATGGCTCTTTATAGGAAGGTGTGGAGGTCGAGCATTAAGGTTGAAGGTTACGAAGGAGTCGAGCATGTTTCTCCTTCGTTCCGCAGGGGGGATTAGTCTCTTAGGGTATTGTCTTGGACTATTAGTGGTGTACGTTATCTCCGCACTATTCTTCCATTTTTTCACTGTATTGTGGCGTTATTACTGCTTCTTGTTATTACTTTTTCATCTATTTTATTTTTCTATGATCCTTATATTATTTTTCTGATTTTTGTTGTTGTCACAAACTCTGTTGTCTATTTTTGTCTTCTTGAGTTGAGGGTCTCCTAGAAATAGCCTCTCTACACCTTTGGGGTAGGGGTAAGGTCTCAGTACATTCTAACCTCCCAGACCCCATCTGTGGGATTTTACTAGGTTATTGTTGACAAAATTTCCCAAACCTTCTATTCAAATTCCATGGGTTAGAAGTTAAATATCCTAAACGATCATGTTATGTAATAAAAAAGGATCAAAATCACTTACCCCAATAGTTTGTATGAAAATGACTCTTCATAATCGCCTTCCACCGAGTCTAGGGCTCAAAATGTGACGAATGATGCTAAGTCCCGAAATACAAACCCTACCCCAAACCTTAGCCTATCACAAATGTGACAACTAGTCCGCAAATGCAAACCTAGCAGGCTCGCAAGTGCGAGAAAGCAATCGCAAAAGCGTCCTGCTCTAGTCTCAGCTCTCCATAATCACGAAAATGGCCTGCTCTTGTTATGTTGTACTACTATTTGAGAATGTGTTCAAAGTAGGGCTTGCATATCTAAATGCCTTGACCTCAAGTTGTGTTTCAAAGGAAATCTAATGAAACCTTTTGTAAGAAATCGTAATGTGCGTAAAACTTCTATTTGCTCAAATGTATGCTTAGATGTCTTGAATAGAAATGCCTTATTGTTGGAAAGTCCATGATGATGGTTGAAAGTAAAAAGGTGTGTATGAAATACAAAAAATAAAATACGAATCACGTAATGCGAAATGTGAAATATGAAACATGGCAAATGTGCCAAGAGAAATAATACAATTGTGACCATTAGTGCCCATGAAATGAAGAGATGTGCAAGAAATATGAAACAGGATGACTGATAGAAAAGGATGATGTCTCACATGAGACGGCCTACCCGATCGGTTCGTGATCGGATGCCATGCCACACACATGGCGGTGACTGTATTAGTATTGTAATTAAAGTTGTGATTTTTTGATGTATCGCATGAGAAAACCTAGCTGATCTGGTCGTGATCGGACGCCATGCCGCACACATGGCGGTGACTGTGTTAGAATTGTAATTGAAATTATGATTTGGTTGATGTCTCACATGAGATGTCTCCAAGACGATCAGGTCATGATCGGATGCCATGCAGCACACATGGTGGTGACTGTGTTGGAAATCGTAATCGAAATTGTGAATAGTGGTATACCGGTACCAAAGATTTCCCAACTTAAAATTTGGAAATTTATTTAAAACTTATCTTATCTCTAATTTGATATATGGTAATTGTTTGAGGCTTTAACTGATATTATGACTGCCCTTACTTGCATTACTGCTCGTTTCTTTGAGAGAGATATTTTGTCATATATACCAGTACTATTCAACAGTACTAACGTACCTTTTGCCAGGGGCGTTGCTTCTTTAATGGATGCAGGTGGTTCCACAACAGGCGACATTGATCAGCGATAGCAGTACACTCTTTTCCCAGCTGATTTTGTGAGCCCCACTTCACTCGTGGTCATGTGTATTTTGTTCATATTATCACCATGTTTGGAGGTATAGCCAGAGCCTTGTTGCTGACACTATCATTTTACTCTTTGGTATTTAATAGAGGCTCCGTAAACACAGCGTGGGTGGTATATTGGTATGGGGAACGTCAAATTGGTAATGTTATAATTGTATCACACGTTCCACATCAAACTATGAAAGAGTATGTATTTTGAAACTTATAAATGATGTAACTACTGATAACGAGTTTGAGTTGTTGTTTACTTGATCCTCCCCACCGCTTAATTAATGAATTGGATTTTACTGTTATTCTTGAATAAGTTCTGGTAGAAGGTAATGTACAGGCTTGCTCGATCGGGTTCTCTCGGTTGAACGTCGGTCGTGCACCTTGAGTTTGGGGCGTGACACTTCCTTGCGTGGTTTCTCGGTCTTCTCTGTATGAGCACATTAGAGCGCGTCAGTATGACGACCCCTATTTGCTTGCCCTTAAGGACACAATGCAGCACGACTATGCCAAGGAGGTTTCTACTAGAGATAATGGGGTGTTGTGGATGTAGAGCCAGATATGCGTGCCCAACGTGGATGGGTTACATAAGTCTATCCTTGAGGAGGCTCACACTTCGTGGTATTCCATTCATCCAGGTGTCACCAAGAAGTATCAGAATGTGAGTCAGCACTATTGGTGGAGAAGAATGAAGAAAGATATAGTAGAGTATGTGGCACGGTGTTTGAGATGTCAGCAGGTGAAGTACGAGCATCAGACGCCGGGCGATTTGCTTCAGAGACTTGAGATTACAGAGTGGAAGTGGGATCGTATTAGCAAGGATTTCATTGTTGGTCTCCCACAGACTTTGAAGAAATTTGACGTAGTGTGGGTTATTGTGGATAGACTGACCAAGTCTGCACACTTCATTCCGGTTGTGCCTACCTATTCTTCAAAGCAGCTGGCTTATATCTACATTCGTGAGATTATTCGTCTCCATGGTGTTCCGGTGTACATTATCCCCAATTGAGGCATGCTCTACACATTGTATTTTTGGAGAGTTGTGCAGCGTGAGTGTATACAGTTAAAACTAGGTCCACCCGATTTTACTCTTTGACCGATACTTGGAGTTTGCATCGAAGGACGGCCTCGTAACAGAATAAGACATATCACGAGGATAAGGTACCGAGTTCGGAACCAAAGTACCTATCAAGATAGAGGCTAGCTACGATCGAAGCCAAATGAGACAGCCAACGAGCGAGGTCGAAGATAGCATAATAACAGAAAGGCATGATATCCGTGGCTGATCGAGGATCATGGCGTAAATCTCGGTGATTGGTCGAAGATCACGGCGTAAATCTCGGAACGGATCAAATTAGAAATGGTTAATTAGCTAATCATCAGGTTTATTTATGTAATTAGAATTGTACCATAAGTAGAACT
This sequence comes from Nicotiana otophora, assembly GCA_000715115.1. Lineage (NCBI taxonomy): Eukaryota > Viridiplantae > Streptophyta > Magnoliopsida > Solanales > Solanaceae > Nicotiana > Nicotiana otophora. The sequence continues at coordinate 41,592 of AWOL01S0003823.1, read as the reverse complement.
CCTCTACTATATAAGGTAGGGGGGTTCTAATCATTTATAACACACTATTGACAGACACCAAAATAAATATAACTCTCTTTCTCGTTCTCACCATTGTTCATCAGCTAGTTATACTTTCATAGTTCATGCATCAACCATTTCGAGGGTGTCCAAACTTGAGGTTTGAGTTTCATTCTAACACTAGTATGCTTTATTTTATCATTAATTTCTATTACTCATCCTCACATTTATTAATTCGTATTAGGTGAAATCACGTGTCCCTAGAACCGTATTATAAGTTTAATTGTTATCCAAATTTAAGGGTAAAAGAGTCTATTTACCTTTACAATATTTCGAAATGTATCATGGCTCTATCTATTCATTAAAAAAACGAGTTCTGCATCTCGGGTGAACAAATAGGCGTGGGGAAGAGTGAGGTGGGGGGCTACGAGCCCTCTCTCGTTGTTGTTCCCAAACTACCCATCTCTTCCTTCCCCTTCGTCCGGCCTAGGTATAATAGTGATTGCGTAATACTGATACCTATAACTCTTACTTCTTATCGTAATAATCTTTGTTTTCAGGATAAACATGTCAAACTCAAAAGAAACGCCTACATATGGTGACAACGGCCTTGGATTCCATGGGGAAAATGATAATATAGCTGCCCTAGGGATAGAGGTGCCTCAAATTAACCTTGAGGAAGCACCAATTACAAATCCTGTCAATGTCAGTTCACATGTCGCCTTAAATGCAAATTTGGGCATTGATCCCGAAGGCAGCATACGCAAAGAAGTTTAATCAGGCGGTCGAGGTACGTAGGGTGGAGAAGATGGTGAAGTTAGCCTCCAATTGATATTCGAAATGTTACAGGCTCAACAAACCGTTATAGCACAACTACAAAATTAGCATCGAACACCGAGTAGGATCGAACCAGAACTCGCTCAGAGGACCGAGCCTGTGCCAGAAAGGTTGAACGCCAACGAATCGGGGGCTGACCCCACCATTATGAAAATGCTCGAGGAGCTCACTAAACTGATTGAATCAGGAGAAAAGAAAATGGAGGCTAATGATAAGAAAGTGGAGACATAAAACTCCCGGGTTTACCAAATACCAGGGGCACCGCCGATCCTAAAAGGTATGGATTCAATGAAATTTTTACAGAATCCTTTCCCTCGAAGTGCGGCTTCGGAACCCATTCCGAAGAAGTTCCGAATTCAAAGAATTCCTAAGTACAACGGCACCACCGACCCTAATGAACATGTCACTTCTTATAGATGCGCAATAAAAGGAAACGACTTGGAAGACGATGAGATTGAATCTGTTCTACTAAAGAAATTTGGAGAAACCTTGTCGAAAGGAGCAATGATATGGTACCACAATTTTCTGCCTAATTCCATCGATTCCTTTACCATCTTGCTGACTCCTTCTTAAAGGCACATGCCGGAGAAATAAAAATTGCGACTATAAATAGAACCTCTGCAAAGTGAAGAAAAAAGACAACGAAATGTTGAGGGGATTCATATCTCTGTTCCATATGGAACGCATGGAACTACCACCGGTAGCAGACGATTGGGCTATTCAGGCCTTTACTCAAGGTTTGAATGAACAAAGTTCGGTAGCATCACGACAGCTAAAGCAGAACTTAATTGAATATCTAGCGGTAACCTGGGCCGATGTACATAATCGGTACTACTCAATGATTAGGGTCAAGGATGACCAATTGGGGGCCCCTTCCGGTTCCGCTTATCGAAACATACCCATCGGTAGAATTCCAAGGGATATCGACAGAGAACCCCGGTCGAGCAGAGATTGGTATCTACCATACAACGCATATCGTAGAAACAGAGCTGTTAAAGATAGATGCCAATCCCAAAGAAGCAATGATCGAATGAACGATCGAAGACAAAGCTCTTGAGGACTCACGAGCAAAAGTGGTTTCGATAAACATGCCAATCCTACAGAAGCACCACGATTATGAGAATACAACTTCAGTATCGAAGCATCAGGTATTGTGTCAGCCATTGGGAGAATCAAAGATACGAGATGGCCCAGGCCCCTACAAATCGATCCATCCCAAAGGATCCCCAATCAAGCATGCAAATACCATGGTACACATGGTCATAAAACAGAGGACTGTAGACAACTAAGTGAGGAGGTGGCCCGTCTATTCAACGAGGGTCACCTTCGAGAATTCTTGAGTGATCGAGCTAAAAACCATTTTAGAGACAGAGACGCAAATAGGAAAAATGAGCAGGAAGAACTACAACACGTGATTCACATGATCATTGGTGGGGTCGATATTCCACAAGGGTCCTTGTTCAAACGCACTAAAGTGTCAATCAACAGAGAAAAACGAACTCAAGACTATGTGCCAGAAGACGCTTTATCATTCAATGAAGAGGAAGCAGAAGGGATCTCACAACCCCACAATGATTCTTTGGCAATCTCTATCCTTATGAATAAAATTCAGGTTAAACGTGTATTGCTTGATCCAGGAAGTTCGACCAATATTATTCGATCGAGGGTCGTGGAGCAGCTCGGCCTACGAGATCAGATCGTAATTGCAGCTCGGATTCTCAACAACTTTAACATGGCAAGCGAAACAACTAAAGGTGAAATCATCCTATCAGTAAATATAGCCAGAACTATTCAAGAAACAAAGTTCCATGTGATCAAAGGCGATATGAGATACAACGCACTACTCGGAAGACCCTGGATTCATAATATGAGGGCGGTCCCCTCAACCCTTCACCAAATGTTGAAGTTCCCAACACGGGATGGAGTAAAAATGGTATATGGGGAATAGCCTGCTGCCAAAGAGATGTTCTCGGTCGACGAAGTGATACCGGTATCGGCGCTTTCATCAATAAAAGAATCGGTTTCCAAAGGCAAATAGGAAGCTAAATAGCAACCACAACTACCGGCCTCGACTCAATCAGAGAAGTAGGGAACGGACGAGGACGATGACTATTGGATTCCTCGATCCTTCATAATCCTTGAGGACTCCGACGCCACCAAATCAACGATCGAGGATCTGGAACAAGTCGTACTGATCGAGCATCTAACCTATCAAAAGGTATACCAAGGTACGGGGTTAACCCCCGAGCTCAGGGAAAAACTCATTATATTTATTGTCAATAATATGGATTGTTTTGCTTGGTCCCACCTAGATATAACAGGGATCCCGCCGGAAATCGTTACACATCGACTGAGCTTGGACCCAAAGTTCTACCCGGTAAAACAAAATAGAAGATCCCAGTCCGAGGTAAAACATGCATTCATCAAGGACGAGGTAACCAAACATCTCAAAATAGGATCCATTCGGGAGGTAAAATATCTCGAATGGTTAGCAAACATAGCCGTAGTCCCTAAAGGGGAAATAAACTTAGAATGTGTGTAGACTATAAAGATTTAAACAAAGCATGTCCTAAAGATTCTTTTCCTCTGCCAAATATCGATCGCATGATCGATGCCACAGCCGGCCATGAGATCCTTAGTTTTCTCGATGCCTATTCCGGGTACAACCAAATACAAATGAACCTGGAGGATCAAGAAAAGACTTTGTTCATCACTAAGTACGGTACCTATTGTTATGATGTAGTGTCGTTTGGACTAAACATTGCTGGTGCCACTTATCAACCATTTGACACATTTGCAGGATACTTTCGATATACTAAGGAAATATAAAATGAAACTCTACCCAGAGAAATGTGCACTCGGGGTCGGCTCGGGCAAGTTCCTCGACTATATGGTATCAAATCGGGGTATCGAAAGTAACCCCGATAAGATCAAGGCAATCGAAGGCATCATAGTCGTGGATAAGGTTAAGGCCATACAAAGATTAACATGGCGCATAGCCGCCCTAGGCCGATTCATCTCGGGGTCTTCAGATAGAAGTCACAGGTTCATCTCACTGCTAAAAAAGAAGAACAATTTTGCATGGACCCCGGAATGCCAACAAGCATCGAAAGGATTAAAGCGGTACCTCTCGAGCCTGCCACTACTTCATACTCCGAAAGCGGACGAGCAACTCTACTTGTACTTAGCAGTCTCAGAAATTGCAGTAAGTGAAGTCCTAGTTCGAGAAGAGCAAGGTACAGAATTTCCTGTTTACTATGTTAGTCGAACTCTAGGTGAGGTCGAGACCCGGTGCCCACACTTAGAAAATTAGTGCTTTCCTTAATAAGCACCTCTAGGAAATTAAAACTATATTTTTTGTGTCACCCAATCTGTGTGATAACTACTTATCCCCTTCGCAATATTTTGCGTAAACTCGAAATTTTGGGTCGATTGGCCAAATGTGTCGTCGCGATCAGTGAGTACGATATCGAGTATCGACCCCGAATGGCCATCAAGTCTCAAATCTTAGCGAACTTCGTGGCTAACTTTACACCAGCCCTCGTACACAAGGTTCAAAAGGAACTATTATTAAAGTCGCGTACATTATCGGGGGTGTGGACCCTCTTCACAGACGACGCTTCTAACATGAAGTGGTCCGGGCTAGGCATCATTTTTAAGCCACCCACGGGTAATGCAATTAGACAAGCTATCGAAACTTCCAAGTTAACTAACAATGAGGCCGAGTATGAGGCCAGGATTGCAGGTCTCGAGCTAGCTAAAGGTTTGGGAGCAGAAGTCATCGAGGTCAAAATGCGACTCCGTACTCGTGGTAAACCAAGTCAATAGAACTTTCGAGGTTCGAGAAGATCGAATGCAGAGGTACTTGGACAAATTACAGGTGACTCTACATTGGTTTAAAGAATGGAACTTACAACATGTGCCTCGAGAACAAAACAGCGAGGCTGATGCCCTTGCAAATTTGGGGTCATCAGTCGAAGACTGTGAGATTAGCTCGGGGTCTGTCGTATAACTTTCAAGGTCAGTAATCGAAGAAGGCCACGCCAAAATCAACTCCACAAGTGTGACCTGGGATTGGAGGAACAAATATATCGAGTACCTAAAGAATGGGAAGCTTCCATCGGATCCTAAATAATCGAGGACTCTATGTACGAAGGCTGCACGATTCACATTGGCTGAAGACAGAACACTATATAGAAGGATGTTCGATGGACCGTTGGCTATATGTTTGGGACCAAGAGATACCAACGACGTCCTACGAGAAATCAATGAGAGCACCTGTGGAAATCATTCCGGTGCGGAATCATTGGTTCACAAAGTCACCGGAGTAGGATACTATTGGGCTGATATGGAAAAAGATACAAAAGCGTTTGTTCAAAAGTGCGACAAATGTCAAAGGTATGCGTTGATGATTCACCGGCCCGGAGAGCAACTCCACTCAGTCTTATCCCCATGGAAATTCTTGAAGTGGGGAATGGATATCGCCGTTCCCCTACCATCGACCCCATGTAAAGCTAAATTTATTTTGTTTATGACTGACTATTTTTCTAAGTGGGTTGCAGCACAGGCTTTTGAGAAAATTAGAGAGAAAGAAGTCATAGACTTCATCTGGGACCACATTATGTGCAGATTCGGGATGCCCGCCGAGATCGTATACGACAATGGAAAGCAATTCGTCGGCAGTAAAGTGACAAAATTTCTCGAATATCACAAAATAAAGAGGGTCCTATCGACGCCGTATCATCCTAGTGGGAACGGATAGGCAGAATTGACAAACAAAACCATCATTCAAAATATAAAAGAAGGTTGAACGGCGCTAAGGGAAAATGGAGAGATATATTTCCCGAAGTCCTTTGTGCGTATCAAACAACATCAAAATCCAGTATGGGGGCAACACCATTTTCTTTAGTATATGGCGTCGAAGCTCTGATCCTAGTTGAAGTCGGGAAACCCAACATCAGGTTTCAATATGAAACGGAAGAGTCAAATCACGAGGCTATGAATACAAGCCTTGAATTGCTAGATGAAAAATAGGAACGCCCTCATTCGAATGGCCGCACAGAAACATCGGATCGAAAGATACTACAATCGAAGAGCTAATCTACGACACTTCAAAATTGGGGACTTGGTTTTGAGGAAGGTCACCCTCAATACTTGAGACCCAAATGAAGGAAAACTTTTCCCAAACTGGGAGGGACCGTACTAGATCCTCGATATCATTAGAAAGGGATCCTAAAAACTTGGCAAGATGAACGACGAACAATTATCAAACAATTGGAACATATCACTCCTCAAATGATATTACAGCTAAGGTACGACCTTCTCCACATTCATTTATATTTATTACTAACCATTTGCAGGTGTTTGATCAAAGTCATCAAAAGATTCGTTTACATTTAACACGGTTCGGAGAAGTTCAATTTTTGTTATAAAACAGGCCTTCGAATATTTTCACAAACTGGTTAAAAAGGCTACCCTCGGCTAAATTACTAAGGGTCTCGATAATATCGACCCTCGAAAACCGTAATAGGTACAAAGTCGTTCGAACTCTCAAACAAATTATTTGTTTTATGCTACGGCACAACATATTTTATATGATTAAACAATAATCTTTTCGAGCCGAAAAGGGGAGAAAGCCATTCTTTTTACTATGGTCGTATCGGTCTAATTCAAGAGCCTAAAGGGCCATTTTATTTTTGAGTTTGAGAAATCATCCTCACTCAATTAAAACCTAAGGGTCAACTTACTCCGAGTTCGAGCAAGTACTCACTCGATCATAAAAACTACACTAGTCCGGCTTCGATCAAATTGCTTAAGCCTCGAACTTATGAACAAAATTTTCATAAGGCATAAATGAAACAAAATTTTCACAAGGAAGAAAATGAAATAAAGACAAGTCGGAAAGGAAGGAGATCTTTATATATATGAGAATATTTACAAGGTCCGATCAGGATCCTATACAAAAGATCAAAAGTGACAAATCCTAAGATTCCTGATTTTCTCCGGGGGCAGCTTCTCCTCCATCGAGGTCCTCCCCATTCTCGGACCCACTCTTGCTGCCATCATCATGATCATCATTGGAAAAGGCCAACACTCCAGCTTCAGCTTTGTGCTCTCTAGCCTTTACTATCTCGTTAGTATGATCGAACCCTCAAGTGTGGATCTCCTCGAGGGTTTCCCTCCGAGATTGGCATTTGGCGAGTTCAGCAATCAAACATGCTCGAGTTTGAGCAGTCTTGGTTGCCTCTTTCTCTTGGACGTGAGTGAATTCAGCATTCGCCCGGTAGACGGCCACGATCGCATCTGCCTTGGCCTTTGCCTTTTCAGCTTCGGATTTGGCCTTAGCAAGTTTGGAAGCCAACCCAGCCTCGAGCTCCTCTATTTTCCTTGCTTGAACCGAGCTCTTCTCCTTCATACCTTGAAGCTGACTTTCGACCGATGGTAATTGGGCTCGAGCAGTCTCTTTTTACGCAGCAAAGCGGTCTATACCTTCTTTCCTCCCCAAGGACTCTGCCTTTATCGTGTTGACCTCCTCGCGGAACTGCTCAATCCTCTCAACCTTCTGCTGCAACTGTGAGATTGAAATCTTAGCCGCTGTTCCTAAATCGAGCCCTTGAGCTTTTAAGAATTTTATTACCTGCTCATGAAATACGGCCAAGCGCCAAGAATAACTCTATAATTGGGGCCACTCATGCCATTGTATTGAAAAGATGGGAAAGAAATATAAAGTGAGATGACTGATTGAAAAGGGGTGATGTCTCAAATAAGATGACTTAGCTGGTCGGGCCGAGATCGGACTCCGTGTAAGAACATGATGGAATTGTGGATGAAATTGTGAATATGGTTGATGTCTCAAACGAGATGGCCTAGCTGATCGGGCCGAGATCAGACTCCGTGTAAGAACATGATGGAATTGTGGATGAAATTGTGAATATGGTTGATGTCTCAAACGAGATGGCCTAGCTGATCGGGCCGAGATCAGACTCCGTGTAAGAACATGATGGAATTGTGGATGAAATTGTGAATATGGTTGATGTCTCAAACGAGATGGCCTAGCTGATCGGGCCGAGATCAGACTCCGTGTAAGAACATGATGGAATTGTGGATGAAATTGTGAATATGGTTGATGTCTCAAACGAGATGGCCTAGCTGATCGGGCCGAGATCAGACTCCGTGTAAGAACATGATGGAATTGTGGATGAAATTGTGAATATGGTTGATGTCTCAAACGAGATGGCCTAGCTGATCGGGCCGAGATCAGACTCCGTGTAAGAACACAGTGGTATTGTGGATTGTGGCATATTGGCACTAAAAACCATTCAATCTAATAATGCGGGAATTGACTAAACAATCTATGTGATCCTTAACTTGATATTTTAGTGTTATTTAAAGCTCATATTGCATTCTTGACTGTTTTTGTTTTACATGCTAGTACAATTCGACGGTACTAACATCCCTTTTTTCGGGGGCGCTGCTTCTTTAAATGGATGCATGTTGTTCCATAGCAGACAGTGTTGATCACAGATAGTGCTGCATCCTCTTCTCAGCGTACTCGGTGAGTCCCATTTCATTCTTGGGTCATATATTGTACCTTTTGTTATATTTTGGTCACTTTTTGAGGTATAGTCGGGGCCTTGTTGCCGGCACCATCATTACTCTCTTTTGTATCTTTAGAGGCTCCGTAGACACTATGTGCATTGTATATGGGTGTTAGAAAGGTCAACGGATCATGTTATGTTTTGGGCTCTTGTTCCACTCAGTCATATGGATGTATGTATTTTGCAACTTAAAATTGATGTAACCAAATGAAATGACATAGTAATGTATATATGCATTCCTTCTCTGGACCATAGGTGAGTCGGGTAGATAGCGTCTAACAGGCTTGCTCGACTGGGTCCACTCGACTGGGGTTTAATTTTATGATAAGAGTTTAGCCAACATACCTTACCTGAGCCTCTTTTACTCTAAATGTTCCAGAAATCTTAGCAACTTCAATTTATTTTAGAAAAGTAGAAAATAGAACTAAAATTAGGAAAATGATCATGGTTCTAGCTCATTTGAGCATTTTATCAAGCATTAGGTGTACATTAAGGTTTCAAGGTCCTTTTATGGAGGATTCCTTCATCCCACAACCCATTCTTTACTATTTTAGCTCAATAATCTCCCTACATCCCATGATCAATCATGCATGCAAAATAAGCCACTCCCATACCCATCAATTATCTTACTACTTGCCCATTTATAGTTAAATTTTGAAATTAAGAGATACGGTGTAGAATCTTAACTCTAGGATGAAGACCTAGTGTGCTTCCCTTGTTAATTCTTCCAAGATTTTGAGTAAGAATTGGGGAATAATTGATTGAGGAACTCTCTCCCTCTCTAAAGCCTTTTCTCCATCTCCAAATATCAAGTTCTCCCTTCAGAAAAAGGTCTATAGGGTCTAAATAACGAAATGGGGTCGGGTTATAAAAACCCAAAAATGAAGCTCCGAAATGGGATTTGCGGTCGCATATGCGACTGCATAATGCTTCTGCGGTCCACAAAATGGCCCTCCGAAACTAGGCTGATCTGCCCCACTCTACGGTTGGTATGCGGTCTGCAGACCTATTCTGCGGTCGCATAATGCGCCGCAGAACATCCTTCCACAAAATTTCCAAGTTGGCTCTGTGATCAGTGTGCGGCCCGCGAAATTTGTTTTACGGTCGCATAATGGGCCACGAAATGACATCCAAAAACTGCATAAAGGACTGCCTCACTCTGCGGCCATTCTGCGACATGTAGAGTGATTCTGCGGCCGCATAATGGGCCGCAAAAATGCCGTATTCTGCCAAATATTTTCCTCCAACTATCATTAACACATACGCCTACCTCGGCACCATGAAACCTCAGGTTGGTTTAGGAAAGATTTTATGAGGCCTTACAGCAAGAACCCGGCGAGGCTCCAAAAAATCCAGTCTCGCAAACTGATTGGCAAAGCCTGAGCATCCATGGCTAGTGGCCTCTCTGCTGCCGCATCATATGCCACACTACCCATACTCTGAGCCTTTTTACTCAAGGCATAGACCACCACATTGGCCTTCCTGGGAAGATACATAATGGTGATCTCATAGTCATTCAACAACTTTAACCATCTTCGCTACTTCAAATTAAGGTTCTTCCGCTTGAACAGATACTGGAGACTCTGATGGTCGGTATAGCCCTCACATGGAACACCATATAGATATTGCCTCCAAATATTTAATGTATGAACAATAGATACCAATTGTAAGTCATGTACAGGGTAACTGCCAAGACGCATAGGCAATCACCCTACCGTCTTGCATCAACATCGCGCCAAGCCCAATACATGATGTATCACAATACAAAGTGTAATACCCGAAACTTGTAGGCAACACAAGCACTGGGGCCGTAGTCAATGTAGTCTTGAGCTTCTGAAAATTCACCTCACACTTGTCAAACCATCTGAAAAGAGCACCCTTCTAGGTCAATCTGGTCAAAAGTGCAACAATGGATGAGAAACCCTATACGAAACGACGATAATATCCTGCCAAACCAAGAAAACTCCGGATCTCAGTAACTGAAGACGGTCTGGGCTAAACTCTAAATTGCCTCAATCTTCTTCGGATCTACCTTGATCCCCTCATTAGACACCATGTGACCCAAAAATGCCACTGAATCAAACCAAAACTCACACTTGGAGAATCTTGCATATAACTTCTTCTCTCTCATTGTTTGGACCACGATCCTCAAGTTTTGCTCATGGTCCTCCCGACTGCAAAAATACACCAAAATATCATCAATGAACAAATGATGAAAGAATCAAGACATGTCTGTAACACACTATTCATTATGTGCATAAATGTTGTTGGGGCATTAGTCAGCCCGAATGACATCACTAGAAACTCGTACTGACCATACTGAGTCCTGAAAGTAGTCATCGGGAATTCTGATTCATGAATCTTCAACTGATGATATCCTGACCTCATATCACTTTTCGCGAGCACTCTAGCACCCTGAAGCTGGTCAAATAATTCATGAATGAATGGTAGTGGGTACCTTTTCTTGATTGTAAATTTGTTCAGCTTCCTATAGTCAATAAACATCCTTACAGAGATGTCTTACGTCTTCACGAATAGAACTGGAGCACCCCAAGGTGAGACACTGGGTCGGATGAAACATGTATCAACCTACTCCTGAAATTGTTCCTTTTACTCCTTTAATTCTGTAGGTGTCATACGATATGGTGGAATAGAAATAGGCTGAGTGCCCGACACCAAGTCAATGCCAAAATCAATATCCATATCGATCATCATGCTCTATAGGTCTACTGGAGCACATATGGGAAATATCTCACTACCAAAACTGAATCAACGGGGGGAGTATTAGAACTGACATCCCATACAAAGGCTAGATATGCTCCACAAATAACTCACGTGCCAATAATTACAATCCACCAGGCGTAGTCCCAAGATCAATATCTCAATCGCCCTGGTGTGGTCGCGGGCTATCAGTCCAGATCATATCACACATAAGAACATATATACAGNNAATCATGAGACTGACCTCTATGTAACATCAAATGTGGCTCAATTAGGTCACAATGTGGTACAAATATGAGAAACATCACAACATATATCTTGACAATCTATTCAAGGAATTTCATAACCTAAGCACTACCCCGAGCATGGATAAACACTCTGGTACATGCATATGGGCTCAACCCACACATGTGCACCACCCATAGCACGCATATATCACAAATAACTCAGGCAACTAGTGCCTCAACCATGTTTTGGTGCGATACATACCTCAATCAAGCAAAATCACTCCTCTAACAAGCCCATCCCGCATGAATCAACCTCCAGACGACCCGAATCTAGCCAAATTAACTTAATATAATCAATAAATGCCATAGGAATTGATTCCAAATAATAAAGCTACGATCTTTAACCAAAATCAAAAAGTCAACCCCAGGCTCGTGCCTCAGAACCCGAATAAACTCACAAATTCCAAATACCCAGTCTCTTAAGAGACCAAACATACCAAATTCATCAAATTCCAACCACAAATCGTCCCTTAAATCATCAGATCTCAATCTCAAATAACATAGTCCATAAACCCCCAAATCCCAACTTAAATTCATGAATATTAGGTGTATTAATCAATGGGAAATTAATATCTATCATCAAAAGTGATTAAATTGTAATTAGCTCTTCAATTAGGAAAAGCACTCTAGAGATTGCCTTGGACCGAGCTCCACAAAAACAAAAATAAGAAAAACACTCAAACCCTCGATATTATAGAGTTTACCAGCAAAATTGCATCTATGATCCATAACAACGCACCAGCGATATCGTATTTGCAGCCAAAGTCACGAACATGTGAACTCCACTTATATCCAGACCTGCCGCTTCTGTGGACATACGCCCGCACATGTGGAGCCCTTCCGCATCCACGGTCCATGCTGCTTCAGCTAAACTCTGCTTTTGTGGACCCCTCATTGTAGAAGTGCATCCGCTTCTGCAGCATTCTACGAACCTCCCATGGCAAAGAAAACCCTGAACCTGCACAACAAAAGTTGAACTTGTGTCTCTGCATCTGCGGCCAATCCCACCGCAGGTGCGAAAGCACCAGAAGCCAAAAGCTTCAGCAATAACACCAAGTCCCAAAAAGGCCCGAGCTCTATCTAAAATACCCCCCGAGACCCCTGGGAACCTTTCCAAACATACAAATCAATCCTAAAACATAACAAGAACCTTCTCGAGGCCTCAAATAAAATAAAACAACATCAAAAACTCAAATCACATCTCAATTAAGCCTAATGAACTAATGAATTTTCATCTTTTAAAACTCATGACAACCATATCAAATCAACACTGAATGACCTCAAATTTTACATGCAGGTCCCAAATGACACAACAAACCTATCCCAACTCTGGGAACCAAGATACGAACCTGATATCATCAAATTCAACTCTCGATCAAACCTATTAACCTTCCAAACATTCCATTTTCCAGTTTTTGCCAAATGACACCAAATTAACCTACAAACCTCCAAATCAACATCCGGACATATGAATGAGTCCAAAATTACCATACAAAGCTATTGGAATCATCAAAACCCCATTCCGAACTTATCTACGCAACGGTCAAACTCTGGTAAACTCTCTCAACTTAAGCTTCCAACCTTGCGACTAAGTGTTCCAATTCACTACAAAACATTATCGAAGTCATACCAACCACCTAGCATGTCACGAAACCTAAACAACACAGACGTAAAGCACCAAATAGGGGAATCTGTGCTGAAGTACTCAAAATGACAGGCTAGGTCATTATATTGTCCCCCTCTTAAACAAGTGTTCATCCTCGAGCGAGTCTAGCATCATACCTGGAGTCTCAAAAAGATGAGGATATATGCTTGCCTCTCCTGCTCAATCTCCTAAGTAGCCTCCTACACTAGCTGACCTCTATAATACACCTTCACTGATGCTATATTCTTTGAGCTCAACTTCTGAACCTGTCGATCCAAAATAGCCACCAGCTCCAAATCGTAAGTCAAATCCCTATCGAACTGCACCGTAGTGAAGTCCAAAATATGAGATGCATGACCATAATACTTCCAAAGCGTCGAAATATGAAATATTGAGTGAACCCCTCATAGATTAGGTGTCAAAGCAAGTCTGTAGGCCACCTCTCCCACTCTCTCAAGAACCTCCAAAGGACCAATATACCTAGGGCTCAACTTCTCCTTATTCCCGGACCTCATCACACCCTTCATGGGTGAAACTATAAGAAGAACCTTCTCCCCCACCATATATGGAACATTACGAGCCTTCATGTCATCATAACGCTTTTGCCTGTATTTAACTATAAGAAGCCGCTCCTAAATCAACTTCACCTTCTCCAAAGTATCATGGATCAAGTCAATTCCTTACAACCTAGCCTCCCCATGCTCAAACCAACCAACCGGAGAATGACACCGCCTCCTTTATTAGGCCTCATAAGGAGCCATCTGGATACTCGACTGATAGTTGTTGTGGTAGGTGAACTCTATTAACGGAAGAAACTGATCCCATGAACCTCCAAAGTTAATGACATAGGCACGTAACATGTCCTCCAAGATCTGAATAGTGTGCTCGGACTACCCATTTATCTAGGGATGAAATGATATGCTCAACTCTACCTATGTGCCCAACTCTCACTTCTCTACTCTACTAAATTACGATGTGAACTGAGTGCCACAATCCAAGATAATAGATATAGGCACACCATGAAGATGAACAATCTCACGAATATAAATCTGAGACAACTGCTCAGAAGAGTATATATCATGACTGGAATGAAGTGTAAAGAATTGGTCAGTCTTTCCACAATGACCCATACTACATCAAATTTCCTTAAGGTCCATGGAAGTCTAACTACAAAATCCATGGTGATATGCTTCCACTTCCACTCTAGAATGTCAAGCTGTGAAGCAAACCACCCGATTTTTGATGCTCATACTTGCCTTGCTGATAGTTCAACACCATGCAACATAATCAAAGTAATGAAGGCTTTAAACACATTAGATTAGTTTCCAAAGAATGGAGTAAAATCACTAGCAGTTGAAACACGAGTTAAAATCATAAACAAATGATACACCACTTATTCTTGAATTCTTTTTTCCTAAAAGGGCAACACACAATTTCGACTTATGAGTATGTAAGAACTCAAATCACATTGGAGATGTTTATAAAAGAGAGCATGGTGATTTACGACTAAAACAGTGGTTCAAATCATAGGTATTAGTTGAAACAACCATATTTTAACATGACTTGAGTACATAAGCCTTTAGGAAATTAAATTTTCAGAGTAAATTTGGAACAGTTGATTCAAGGCTCATTTCAAAATCTTTCACACATCATTTCATCTCATTGGCCACAAGTATAACTTTCATTATTGGCACGGTGGCCACACTTTATTTCCCCAACTCACTTCTTTCCTTTTCAAGCATCTTTATAGATTATACAAAATGAGAGCATTTGAAATCAAGGCCTTAAGTATAAATATGAGCATTGGGATTATTAGGCGCATTGCGTATTTTTTCTCAGTTGAAACATAAATTGAAGTTATAACGCTTTAACATATAAACTATACTTGAACACATTCCCTAAAGAGATAGTGATGAGATAGGAGCAATTGGAACATGTTTTGAGTACATATATCTTTTGACACATTGATTACTCAGGATAATCGAATTTATTAGGAACACCTCGAAACATGGGAATTAGGAACCTGGACTAACCCTACTTTTAACTTACGGAAACAACATAGAATTCAATTCTAAGAGAGATGTTTTAGCCAACATACATTTCTCAAGCTTTCCTTAAGTTACTACAACGTCCCAACACCTCTAGCAATATAAATATATAGGTAAAAAGGCTAAAATCGGATAATAATTAGAAGGATTCTCATGACATAAGTCTCTTGGGAATTTGTTCAAACACCTATTATGCAAAATTGACTACAAATCTCTACAATGGTAATCCCTCCCCCCTCAACCAATTTTAACAAGAAACTACCCAAAATAGTTCAACAACCCCACATACTACCACCAAATGTTACATGCATGGTCTATCTCCAATTCCATAACCTAATTAAACCCATAACAATTTCATGAAGGTTTTAGGACTAGGTCTTACCCGGGTAGATCATGGTCTAGTGAGTGGCTTCCTTGAATATTCAAGATTGGGGAAAGGATTGATGATTAGAATGACTAGGTCTTCTCGCTCTCTCTCCAAGATACAATCACTTCTCTCTAAAATAATAGATTTTTGCTTCAAAATGAGACCCAAAGGCTACTAATCAAAATGGGGTCGGGTAAGAAAATTTTCAAAAAGAACCCCCGGTGTCGATTACGTGGTGCAATTTTGTGGTAGTAGAATAGATACGCGGCCAGTAGAATGGCCACAAAATGGTATGTCAATTCCGCGATGCCATTTCGTGGTAGCAGAATGGTTATGCCGCCAACAGAATTGTTATGCCGCTAACAGAATGTTTATGCGGCTAGTAGAATGGCCACGAAAAGGATTTCAAATTCTTGGTTAGGTCTGCTCAACTCCGCCATGCAATTTCACGACAACATAATGGTTATGCGGCCAGTAGAATGGCCACAAAATAGTTTTCAAATTTGAATTGCTTCTGATTCATTCCGTGGTGATTATGTGGTCAGCGGAACAAATCCGCTATAGCATAATGGACCACATTAATGTTGTTTTTACAAATTCTTCTACCAACTCCACGATGAATTGTACAATCAAAAAATCCGATTTGTCGCACATTAGCGAACCTTGGCACCATAAAAACTTAAATTCTTGGTGAACGTTTACGGGGCCTTATAGTTTTGTACTTTGTCTTAGGGTGGGTTGCTCCCGATTACATTAGCAACTTCTCAGGATAGGGGAGAAACTCAAATTCCCGCCCCCACACTACAAAATAGCGATCTGGCTCCGAGTCTTATTACGATCAGCCCGTGGTTGCAGTACAGCCAAAGGTAAGGCCAGTTGTGTCAGAGGAGGAGTAAAAGAGGTTAGATATGCTCTAGTAGTATCATCCTCCCAAATGGAGCAATGGGCCTTCTGAGGATGCATAGGGTTTCATAGACTAATGTCACTGTATTCTATACACTATGGCATAGTGGAGTTGATCAGGGTTGACATTACTACTTTCCAGCTGACGGGGCCTTCATATTGATGGTGGAAAACTTATGAGGGGAGTAGGACATTTGGTTCCGCACCACTCATTTGGGCTCAGTTCATTTATCTCGTTTTGAGGGACTGTATTCTATTAACCCTCAGGTATGCGTCGTGTACCGAGTTCCAGCAATTTTACCAGGGGACTATGATCGTGACCAAGTATGCTATGAGGTTTACCAAGTTATCTCATCTTGCACATGCTTTGGTTTCCACTGTTAAAGATAGAGTCTATAGATTTATAGAAGGATTCGTTTATTGTAACACCCCGGAAAATTTCGAAGTACTTAAGCGCTATTAAGAAAGTCGATGTGCGCTAATTATATTATTTTCTATATAGACAAGAACTATCATATGAATGATATAAATTTATCATGAAAATATATGTATGAGGTGCATTAAGAATGGTTTATGGTCTAAGAAGAGCCCCAAGGCTAAGGCGAGTTGAAGATTTTATGATGGCATAAAGTTTCAAGTGAGTCCACACAAGACCTAAATTCAAGCGAGCATAACTATCTTTATATGAAGAGTTGTATGGTGAATTACCTATCCAAAGAAAGTTCTATGTGTCTAGTTTCCAACGCTTCAAACCGTTTATCATTTGGAGACTCCTACAAGAAGTTATGACCAAATTACCAAAGGCTGGATCTGCAATCAATTTCGTGACCGCAAAACGGTTCCGCGGACCGCATTAGCTTCACAAAGTGGAGTAGAGACGAACAAACTATTATGCTGCAATTATGCTATTGCATAATTGATTATGCTACAATTCTGCTGCCCACAAAACGATTATGCTATAGCATAATTGCACCACATAATTGACTTCGGGGGTCATTTTTGGAAATTTTAATATCCCATCCAATTTTGATATAAGGCCTTAGGGGATCATTTTTGAAAGGTAAAATGTGATTTTGTAGAGAGAGGAGAGAGATATCTTAGAGAGAGAAAGAGAAGACCTAGCTATTTTTGTTCATCAATGCTTGCTCAAGGCTTGAAGATTTCACAAGATCTTCATCTAATAAGTAAGATTCTACTCCCTAGCCCTAAATTTCGGGATTTTGATTAAAAGTAGGTCATTAGAAGTATCATTCTTGGGTGTGAGAGTATTATATATACATATATGTACCAATAAGGTTTGTAGGAAGATTGTTGAACTCAAATAAGTAAAGATTGGGTTACGCAATGAAGTAAATCTTGTAGAAGAACCTTGTAGCCAAATTTG
Source organism: Nicotiana otophora (assembly GCA_000715115.1). Taxonomy (NCBI): domain Eukaryota; kingdom Viridiplantae; phylum Streptophyta; class Magnoliopsida; order Solanales; family Solanaceae; genus Nicotiana; species Nicotiana otophora. Next base: position 23,802 of record AWOL01S0003823.1, on the reverse strand, counting down.
CACACCTAGTGTTTGATAAAATTCTCAAATGAGCCGAGATCATGAATATATTCCTTATTTATGTTCAATTTTGTTATGTCTCAAAATGGATTGGGATTGCTAGAATTTTCGGAACGTTGTAGTAATTTAAGGAAAGCTCAAAGCGATGTATGTTGGCTAAACTTTCTCTCTTGGAATTGAATTCCATAATGTTCTCGTAAGTTTCAAAGTATGGTTTGCATATTAAAATGTTGTTGCTTTGAGTCGTGTTTTAAATGAGAACTGGTATACCAATTGGGTGAGAAAAATTCGATATGCTTAAGACTCAAAATTTCTCATATGTGTACCTAAATTCTTGATTGGAAATGTCTTATTGTTGATAACCTATAAAGGTGGTTGGAAATGACATAATTGAATTTGGGATATAGAGTGTGGCCAACGTGACAAGAATGTAAGTTATGACTGTGGCTAGTAGTGCAAATGATTTGAGAGAATGCGATAAAGAATATGAACTGAGCCTCGACTCAGTTGTGTTAAAAGTGGTTTGGAAAACTAGAATTTGCCTAAGAGCTTTTGTACCCAATTCATGCCCATTAGTGGCTGCCTTAACTGATGCTTTGCTTTATTAATATATCCAACGTGATTCGAGTTCTATATACTCATGTGTTGAAATTGTAAATTGTCATTTCTGGGGAAGAGTATTGCAATAGTAAATGGTGTATTGATTGTTTATGATTTTTCATCTGTGTTTCTATTGTGGGTAGGTATGCCTCATTCTTTGGGAAGAAACCATTTTGTATTTGAAGTTCCCATTTCAAATAGATTGGAAGTATATGATTTCTGAAATTTTCTATTTGTTGATATTTTATGGTGATCTTTGAAATTGAAAGAGGTGAAAGGGTGGAATATGAAATACGACCATCGTACCAGGAATAAAGAATCTTGTGAATGGCCAAATGAGCCAGGGAAATATTTTTGTTAGAATGACTGGAAATACTAATGAGAATTTAGACAATGTGAAAGATGTTGAGGTATGCACAATTGTATTCATGTTACCTCTATGTGCAAATCAAATAAATAAATGAATAAATATTTTTGGGAGCATCATTAGAAAACCCGAGGAAGGGTGGGTCATAAGGCCCACACCTGAAACTACATGTGCCGGTGTAGGAGTGGATTGGGATTATTCCCCTTATTTGGGAAGAAATTGGAACCTTTGGGAAATCGTGATATTATTCCCCTTAATTGGGATGAAACTGGAACCTTTGTGGATTGGAAAAGTGAACCCACACGGCATATGTGGGAAGGCGGCCTAGCTGATAGAGTGGAGATCAGATGCCATATTGCGCATATGGTGGTACTACTTTTGGTAACAACTTTCTTTCTCATCACATGTCAAGCCACATTATTCGTGGGGAGATGGCTTAGCCGATCGGGCGTGATCGGACTCCGTGCTAACAAAGACGGTGGTATATTGGTGCTAATGATCTCCCAACCAACAATTGTATATGAAGTTTGTATTTTGAAAATTATCATGTTTTTAACTAGACATTTGGATATCGTGGATGGTGACTTGCTATTTCTATGTGTTACCTTTTCATATATGGGCATTCTATTTTCAAACAGGACTTTTAGCTATACATACTAGTGTTATTTGACAGTACTAATGTCCCTTTTGCCGCCGGCATTGATCAGTGATAGCAATACACTCGTTTCGGCTAATTTGGTGAGCCCCACTTCATTTCGGGCTCATGTATCTTTTGTTTCTCATGTACTGTATTTTGAGGTATAGCCGGGGCCTTGTTGCTGGAATTTCCATATTACTCTTCTATTATACTTAGAGGCTCCGTAGATAGGTTGTGGGTTGTGGTTGATGTTGGGAATTGAATTAGAAATTTTGGTATTTGGAAATAACCTATTACATTAATTCTATAAACGCGTAATATTTTAGAAAGTATGAATGAAGTTGCTAATTGGAATGAAAAGGAGGTTGTTAATAGAACCTTTTCAGTGTTTGATTAATGGAGTACATCTCCTGTTTATTCATGGATGAGTTTGGGTAGAAGAAAATCTAACGGGCTTGCTCGGCCGGGTTCTCTCGGTTGCGTGCCGGTCGCGCTCCTCGAGTTTCGGGCTCGACAAACTTGGTATCAGAGCCTAGGGTTTTAAAGTTTCCTAGGATGTCTCAAAGCCGTGTCTAGTAGAGTCCTTCTTATCGGTGTGTTGTCGACCACATCTGTAATGAGTAGGCTACTTGGACATTTAGGAAATTCACAATTCTTTGATACTCCAGATCGTGCGATAGAACTCAAGATAGGAAGCTAATTTGCTCATCATGTCTCATTTTTCATATGAGTAACCCACACAGCGAGAAGGAAATAAAAGAACTAGTTGCTAGGGAAAATGTCCCTATTCCTATTAATGTCACCACGCCACTAGATCATGTGGTAAGAGAACATAAGATACGAAAGAGGGTTGGAGTAGAGGGTCATCAATTAATGTACTGCCATGCCAATCTAAAGTCATCAAGTAAGTCACTCATTAGTACATCATTATGAACACCACATTATCTTCCTTGTTGTATATGTACATCCATATTGCAAGGGCCTGCATAAAAATGGTCTTACCAAAATGTTGAATCACAAAAAGTTGCATGTACCTACTTCTTGAACGAGACGCATTATTCGTGAATCCACTCTATCACAAATTCTCTTATTTACAACCTATTGTGGAATTGAGCTATATAATGATGTCCTTGATTCGAGTTATAACTCTAGGAGTAATACTTCCCACTTGATTTCCTAAATTCTCAACAAGAGACCATACCTGATGAATTTCTTACAGAACATTTTGATTCAAATGGATAACATCTGCTCACTTGTGCTTATGCATGCACATTCATAAACTTTACCTATGTGTTATCAAATCCAATGTATAGTGGCCTAATGTTGAGGTCCTTCTTGAGCCACTGTTTTTCTCTCCGGTGTATCTGACTCCTATGGTTGGAACTGTCACTTTACTCCTTTGTGAATAGTATCATGAATCATTTTCACTGTCTAGTGACATGAGGGCATATCTCAGCACCTATTATATGTGTACCTTTCAATTGAAAGGGGTCACTCGTCCGTATAAAGTTTCTGGGAAATTTGCGATTTTCTTAAATTCGTCGTATATCTAGTCCTCTCATATAGGATCAACTATTGGCAAGTGTTAAGCTGTCAGAATGATAATAGTCTCATAGGTGTTCAACTTGTTTTTCTTCCCCGTAAGCTTGTGGCATAGATTCCATGTGCTAGTTACTGTTAAGAGCATAATGTAACTTCATGTATTTTGAAACCCATATCATATTCAGGGTGCCAGAATATTCTCATTTCAAATTAATCAATTTTTCCCTATACTCAAGTAGGTAACTGGTGTCACGTACTTGACTATTCCTCCTTAAGGATTTCTATTGCCAATATACTAGGCAACTCTATGACTCGTTTGTTGAACCAAAGATGTCACCACAACGAATTATCATGTCAGCATTATTGGTAGTGACCTTGATGTCTCATAGGATATAACCTCCTGAAATGCCGTGCTCGGCACATTGATGGATTTCATAATAATTCTAGCCAATCTCAAACCTCGTTGTTCATCTTTATAGTAACCTATGGGGGTAGACGGTTCAAACATGTCAAAGAAGAAGGATCATCCCGCGATCAAATATATGGGATATGGAATATTATCATTATATTCGAGCTACCACATATTAAAGTAGCTGTTGGAGGTCGCCAAAGGTTTAGTTTGGGTGTTTGGCATAGAAATTTAGATTTGAAAAAAAAGGTGAACAAGTTATTCTCAATATTTTCTCCATGAGGATGCAATGTGAATTGTTAAGGAAGCTAAAGTATGTGTAATCACAATAGGCCTTATGAAATCTTGAAGGAAATAGGCTAAACTATGAGTATGATGTTTCCCTATTATTGTTCTCCGTGTACCCGGTGTTTCATGTGTCTATGTCTAAGAAGGTGAAGTTAACGGATAATTAGATTATGAGGAGCAACTATTTTCTATCCTTGTTAGATAAGTTCGGAAGTTAAGATTGCCTCCGTCAAGTGTTATGGCTAAGTGTGTGAGTCGAGGAGATCACCTCATAGGCCGAAAGTGTTGAGGAAAGGAAATATTCTCACTTGTTTGTAGAGCCAAATGGTTGTGGTTCAAAAACGTACCTTCTATGCATTATGGTTTAAATGTGTACATTTCATGTGAACATACCACTCTTGACAATATAATGCCTGTAACGTTGAGATTAGTGTTATTGATATACATTGTGATGCTTTATGGAGTTGTGGATGTGTTGATAGGATGATTTTGGTAATTTTCTGGCAGGTGGATAGGCCCAGTCATAGGGGAAACTCTGTCGAAATGTTTAAGAATTTATAAAGATAGCCGAATTTTGAGGGACATAAGTAAGTTGAGGTTTTGGAAGGGAAGTATAAGACCCATGTAGTCATAAGAGCCTATATATAATGGTTGGAGGCAAAAGGATGGTAACTCTATTATTAGAAGTGACTTGTAAAACATTCTAGGACGAATGTTCCTAAGTGGGGGACAATGTAACACCCCGGAAAAGTTTGATGTACTTAAGCGCTATTAAGAAAATCGATATGCGCTAATTATATTATTTTGTGTGTAGACAAGAACTATTATATGAATGATATAAATTTATCATGAAAATATATGTATGAGGTGCATTAAGAATGGTTTATTGTCTAAGAAGAGCCCTAAGGCTAAGGCAAGTTGAAAACTTTATGATGGGATAAAGTTTCAAGTGAGTTCGCACAAGACCTAACTTCAAACGAACATACCTCTCCTGATATAAAGAGTTATATGGTGTATTACCTATCACAAGAAAGATATATGTGTATAGTTTCCAATTCTTCAAACCGTTTGCCATTGTAACACTCCTACACGAAGTTATGACCAAATTACCAAAGGCTGGATCTGCAATCAATTTCGCGACCGCAAAACGGTTCCGCGGACCGCATAAGCATCACAAAGTGGAGCAGAGATGGACAAACTATTATGCTGCAATTATGCTGCCCACAAAACGATTATGCTATAGTATAATTGCACCACATAATTGACTTCGGGGGTCATTTGTGGAAATTTTAATATCCCATCCAATTTTGATATAAGGCCTTAGGGGATCATTTTAGAAAGGTAAAATGTGATTTTGTAGAGAGAGGAGAGAGCTATCTTAGAGAGAGAAAGAGAAGACCTAGCTATTTTTGTTCATCAATTCTTGCTCAAGGCTTGAAGATTTCACAAGATCTTCATCTAATAGGTAAGATTCTACTCCCTAGCCCTAAATTTTGGGATTTTGATTAAAAGTAGGTCATTAGAAGTATCATTCTTGGGTGTGAGAGTATTATGTATACATATATGTACCAATAAGGTTTGTGGAATAATTTTTGACCTCAAATAAGTAAAGATTGGGTTACGCATTGAAGTAAATCTTGTAGCCAAATTTGCACACCTAGTGTTTGATAAAATGCTCAAATGAGCCTAGATCATGAATTTCATCCTAATTTATGTTCAATTTTGTTATGTCTCAAAATAGATTGGGATTGCTAGAATTTACGAAATGTTGTAGTAATTTAAGGAAAGCTCAAAGCGATGTATGTTAGCTAAACTTTCTCTCTTGGAATTGAATTCCATAATGTTCCCGTAAGTTTCAATGTATGGGTTGCATATTAAAATGTTGTGGCTTTGAGTCATGTTTTAAATGAGAACTGGTATACCAATTGGGTGACAAAAACTCGATATGCTTAAGACTTAAAATGTCTCATATGTGTACCTTAGGTCTTGATTGGAAATGTCTTATTGTTGATAACCTATAAAGGTGGTTGGAAATGCAATAATTGAATTGGGGATATAGAGTGTGGCCAACGTGCCAAGAATTTTAGTTATGATTGTGGCTAGTAGTGCAAATGATTTGAGGAAATGCGATAAAGAATATAAAATGAGCCTCGACTCAACTGTGTTAAAAGTGATTTGGAAAATTAGAATTTGCGTAAGAGCTTTTCTACTTAATTCATTCCCATTAGTGGCTGCTTTAACTAATGCTTTTCTTTATAAATATATCCAGTGTGATTCGAGTTCTATATACTCATGTATTGAAATTGTACATTGTCATTTATGGGGAATAGTACTGCAAGATTAAATGGTGTATTGATTGTTTATGATTTTTCATATGTGTTTCTATTGTTGGTTGGTATGCCTCATTCTTTGGGAAGAAACCATTTGTGTTTGAAGTTCCCATTTCAAATGGATTAGAAGTATATGATTTCTGAAATTCTCGATATGTTGATATTTGATGGTGATCTTTGAAATTGAAAGAGGTGAAAGGGTGGAATATGAAATACGGCCATCGTGCCAGGAATAAAGAATCTTGTGAATGGCCAAATGNGATTTTGTAGAGAGAGGAGAGAGCTATCTTAGAGAGAGAAAGAGAAGACCTAGCTATTTTTGTTCATCAATTCTTGCTCAAGGCTTGAAGATTTCACAAGATCTTCATCTAATAGGTAAGATTCTACTCCCTAGCCCTAAATTTTGGGATTTTGATTAAAAGTAGGTCATTAGAAGTATCATTCTTGGGTGTGAGAGTATTATGTATACATATATGTACCAATAAGGTTTGTGGAATAATTTTTGACCTCAAATAAGTAAAGATTGGGTTACGCATTGAAGTAAATCTTGTAGCCAAATTTGCACACCTAGTGTTTGATAAAATGCTCAAATGAGCCTAGATCATGAATTTCATCCTAATTTATGTTCAATTTTGTTATGTCTCAAAATAGATTGGGATTGCTAGAATTTACGAAATGTTGTAGTAATTTAAGGAAAGCTCAAAGCGATGTATGTTAGCTAAACTTTCTCTCTTGGAATTGAATTCCATAATGTTCCCGTAAGTTTCAATGTATGGGTTGCATATTAAAATGTTGTGGCTTTGAGTCATGTTTTAAATGAGAACTGGTATACCAATTGGGTGACAAAAACTCGATATGCTTAAGACTTAAAATGTCTCATATGTGTACCTTAGGTCTTGATTGGAAATGTCTTATTGTTGATAACCTATAAAGGTGGTTGGAAATGCAATAATTGAATTGGGGATATAGAGTGTGGCCAACGTGCCAAGAATTTTAGTTATGATTGTGGCTAGTAGTGCAAATGATTTGAGGAAATGCGATAAAGAATATAAAATGAGCCTCGACTCAACTGTGTTAAAAGTGATTTGGAAAATTAGAATTTGCGTAAGAGCTTTTCTACTTAATTCATTCCCATTAGTGGCTGCTTTAACTAATGCTTTTCTTTATAAATATATCCAGTGTGATTCGAGTTCTATATACTCATGTATTGAAATTGTACATTGTCATTTATGGGGAATAGTACTGCAAGATTAAATGGTGTATTGATTGTTTATGATTTTTCATATGTGTTTCTATTGTTGGTTGGTATGCCTCATTCTTTGGGAAGAAACCATTTGTGTTTGAAGTTCCCATTTCAAATGGATTAGAAGTATATGATTTCTGAAATTCTCGATATGTTGATATTTGATGGTGATCTTTGAAATTGAAAGAGGTGAAAGGGTGGAATATGAAATACGGCCATCGTGCCAGGAATAAAGAATCTTGTGAATGGCCAAATGAGCCAAGGAAATATTGTCGTTAAGAATGACCGGAAATACTAATAAGAATTTAGACAATGTGAAAGATGTTGAGGTATGTACAATTATCTTTACGTTACCTCTATGTGAAAATCAAATCAACAAAATAAAAAAATGTTTTTGGGAGCATCTTTTGCAAAACCGAGGAAGGATGGGTCATAGGGCCCACACCTGAAACTACAGGTGCCGGTGTAGGGGTGGATTAGGATTATTCCCCTTATTTGGGATGAAATTGGAACCTTTGGGAAATTGTGATATTATTCCCCTTAATTGGGATGAAACTGGAACATTTATGGATTGGAAAAGTCAACCCACACAGTATATGTAGGAAGGCAGCCTAGCTGATCGGGTGGAGATCAGACGTCATATTGCGCATATAGTGGTACTACTCTTGGTAACAACTTTCTTTCGCATCACATGTCAAACCACATTATTCGTGGGGAGATGGCCTAGACGATTGGGCGTGATCGGACTCTGTGCTAACAAAGACGGTGGTATATCACTGCTAATGATCTCCCAACCAAATATTATATATGAAGTTCGTATTTTGTAAATTATTATGTTCTTAACTAGACATTTGGATATTGTGGATGTTGACTTGCTGCTTCTATGTGTTACCATTTCATATATGGGCATTCTATTTTGAAAGAGGACTTTTAGCTATACATACTAGTGTTATTCGACAGTACTAACGTCCGTTGTTTTGGGGCACTGCATCTTTAATGAATGCAAGTGGTCCTACAACAGACGGCATTGATCAGTGATAGCAGTACACTATTTTCTGCTGATTTGGTGAGCCCCACTTCATTTCGGGGTCATGTATCTTTTGTTTCTCATGTACTGTATTTTGAGGTATAGTCGAGGCCTTGTTGCCGGCATTTCCATATTACTCTTCTATTATGCTTAGAGGCTCCTTAGACAGGTTGTGGTTGTGGTTGATGTTGGGAATTGAACTAGAAATGCCCATATTTGGAAATCACGTTTTACATTAATTTTATAAACTCGTAATATTTTGGAAATTATGAATGAAGCTGCTAATGGGAATGAAAATGAGGTTGTTAATAGAACCTTTTTAGTGTTTGGTTAATGGAGTACATCTCCTCTTTATTCATGGATGAGTTTGGGTAGAAGAAAATATAACAGGCTTGCTCGTCTGGGTTCTCTCGGTTGAGAGGTCAACCGGTCGAGGAGGCAACCTGGGAGACCGAGCATGATATTTGTTGCCGTTATCCTCATCTTTTTGGCATTTCAAGTATGTTTCTATACTTGTTGGAGGATGAATGTTTGTTTAAGAGGAGGAGAATGTAACGACTCGATGGGCTATTTTGTGTATTTGATCCCGTCTTTCCTTTTTGAAGCTTCCCGTATATGTATGTGTACTTTTGTGACTTGCGGGAATAGTTGGTTGGGTTTCGGGAAGGTTTTGGGTTGATTTGGAATGCTTGATTCTTAGTTTGGAACCTTAGGTTAAGAGTGTTGATCGAGGTTTGACTGTTGTGAATATGACCACGTAACGGTATTTTGATGGTTCCAATAGGTTCTTATGATGATTTTGGACTTAGGAATACGCTCGGAATTGGGCTTGGAGGTTCCTATGTTGAATTGGCTCTTCTTGCCGAAAGTTGGCAATTTGGAAGCTTAGAAATTTCATAGTTTTGACCACAGGTTGACTTTGTGGCTATCGGTTTCGGATTTTGGTTTCGATACATGGATTACATTCGTCTTGCCATTTGAAACTTGTGTGCAATGTTTGGTGTCATATAGAGTTGGTTTTATAGAAATCGGACGCTTGGTTGTGATTTTTGCGGTTCTTGAGTTTCATCATGAATTCTATGTGTTTTGGTGTCCAACTCGTAGTTTTGGATTTTTTTGGTGTTTTGAGTTTGCGATAAGATTGCGAGCAAGATCGTTTGATGTTTCTAGACTTATGTGGATGTTTGGTGTGGAGCTCCGGGGGCTCGAGTTAGTTTCAAACGTGTTTCAGATTGGTTTGGACATGATTCGTAATTGCTTGTGTGCTGGTGCTGCAGTTATAGCAAATGCGAGCTTTGTAGGCTTTGCATTTGCGAAGAAAGCCTCGCAAATGTGAAATGGGTTGAACTGGGAGCAGGTCGCTTTTGCGAAGGTGTATTGCATCGCATATGCTAAGTGAGTATCACTTTTGCTACATTGTCTGGAATTTTGGGGATTTTTTATTATGTTTTGAAAAATAAAACTTTGAGATTTGAGGGTCGAATTGGACTCGAATTTGAAAACCAATCACATATATGGACTTATGATGTTATGGGTAGTCGAGATAATGTTAATGTGCATTCCGTTGTTCATGGCATTCCATTATGACTAGATTTATGACTAGATTTAGCACTCCATTGTTAAGGTGTATGCGGCAACATATGAGTAGCTTGTGAGGGGGTAATTATGAGTTATATCGGGGGCGATTCTTGTTATTGTTTATATTGTTGAACTGACGGTTGATGTTTTGATCAAATTTTTGTTTTTATTAAATGACTTTCCCTTGTGTTTTATGAGTCATTGGTGGAATCCAATATGTTATCACATGCCCTAGTCCCATTGATATGTTGTTGGCAAAGGCGTATTTCCTTACATTGACTTGCTGTTAGGCATTCTTCGAGGTGGTTAATATTTGTTTTGTTATATTTTCCGTTGTCAGTTTTATTTTGATATCTTGCACATGTTATTTTTACTAGTGAGTGTCTTTACTTTAACCGAGGTTAGTCTTGACACTTACTAGGTATAGATTGTGGTGTACTCATACTACACTTCTGCATATTTTTGTGCAGATCCAGGTATATCGGATCATGCTGGACACTAGAGAGTCGAGCCAGAGCTGCAGAGACTTCAAGGTATACATGTTGTTCCGATCATAGGCATCGAAGTCACTTTTTGTTAATTCCTTACTACTGTATTTGACTCAGTATTAGCGTGTTTTGGAATTTGACTGTTGTATTTCTGTTTTTGGTTATTTTATGGTACTTTTTTAGCTTTCATTAATATTTGAGATGCTATATATCTGTTGATCTTGTTATGTGATAGGCTTACCTAGTCTTAGGAACTAGGTGCCATCACGACCCTTAAGGTGGAATTTTCGGGTCGTGATAGAGCCAAACTAAAACATGAATCCTATATTGCAGTAAATATGACGGCATTACTATTTGAGATAAAGGGTGANGGTTGAACTGGGAGCAGGTTGCTTTTGCAAAGGTGTATTTCATCGCATATGCTCAGTGAGTGTCACTTTTGCAACATTGTCTGGAATTTTGTGGATTTTTTAATATGTTTTTGAAAAATAAAAATTTGAGATTTGAGGGTCGAATTGGACTCGAATTGGAAAAGCAATAACATATATGGACTTATGGTGTTATGGGTAGTTGAGATAATATTAATGTGCATTCCGTTGTTCATGACATTCCATTATGACTAGATTTATGACTAGATTTGGCATTCCATTGTTAAGGTGCATGCGGCGACATATGAGTAGCTTGTGGGGGGATAATTATGAGTTATATCGGGGGTGATTCTTGTTATTGTTTATATATTGGAGCCGAGGGTTGATGTTTTGATCAAATTTTTGTTTTTATTAAATGACTTTCCCTTGTGTTTTATGAGTCATTGGTGGAATCCAATATGTTATCACATGCCCTGGTCCCATTGATATGTTGTTGGCAAAGGCGTATTTCCTTACATTGACTTGCTGTTAGGCATTCTTCGAGGTGGTTAATATTTGTTTTGTTATATTTTCCGTTGTCAGTTTTATTTTGATATCTTGCACATGTTATTTTTACTAGTGAGTGTCTTTACTTTAACCGAGGTTAGTCTTGACACTTACTAGGTATAGATTGTGGTGTACTCATACTACACTTCTGCATATTTTTGTGCAGATCCAGGTATATCGGATCATGCTGGACACTAGAGAGTCGAGCCAGAGCTGCAGAGACTTCAAGGTATACATGTTGTTCCGATCATAGGCATCGAAGTCACTTTTTGTTAATTCCTTACTACTGTATTTGACTCAGTATTAGCGTGTTTTGGAATTTGACTGTTGTATTTCTGTTTTTGGTTATTTTATGGTACTTTTTTAGCTTTCATTAATATTTGAGATGCTATATATCTGTTGATCTTGTTATGTGATAGGCTTACCTAGTCTTAGGAACTAGGTGCCATCACGACCCTTAAGGTGGAATTTTCGGGTCGTGATAGAGCCAAACTAAAACATGAATCCTATATTGCAGTAAATATGACGGCATTACTATTTGAGATAAAGGGTGAAAAGAGTAACTTTGGGTAGGGGTCTCATGAAACAAATTAATGAATTTATATAGGCAAATATAGATGAATACCATAAGGCATGTTACTTTTTAAATTTAATATTTGGAGGTTATGAATATGAAATGCATATGAGTTATGAATATTATAAATAGTAGAAGTTAAGGTGGTATGTGTTATGAAAGTATAATTTTAAATTTTAAAGCAAATAAAAGACAACAAATATAAATGGAAATGGTATTCAAGTCTTAAAGCTACGTGGGCTATGTTCTAGAAAACTGCTACATTGGGTTCTTGATTACTCCATTGTGTTAAACAAGTTAAATGAGAGAAATGAAGGGGGAAATAGTATTAAAAAAAAGAAAAATTACCATAAAGTTACACATTAAACATTTGGGAGTTATGGGTATGAAATGGATGGGAGTGATTGATATTATTAAAAATATAGGTTATGAAGATACAAAAGTGTGAGTTATAAAAAAATATTAATGTAAACTAAATTGAAAGAATGATGATAAATTCAAAAAAACAAAATTAGAGAAAAAAGATGAATATGCCTTTTTGCTTAAGAGAGGTGCCACCTCACTTTCCTGTTGCTCTCTTTGTCACGCCCCAAAATCGAGGTGCGTGACCGGCGCTAAATGAAGTGATCTCGACAGAGCAAGCCTGTTAGATTTCCTTCTACCCAAACTCATCCACGAATGGAAATAATGCATATTTTCATTAATTAGACAAAAATGTGACCATGTCTACAATACCAATTCATTACCAATAGTTTTCATCATTTTTAAAGCCTCAAATGGAACAAGTAATACAACCAAAACATAACATAGTTTGACTTCTCCAACACCAATACACAACCCACACTATGTCTATGGAGTCTCTATAGATAAAGAAGAGTACAATGATAATGCCGGCAGCAAGGCTCCGGCTATACCTCAAACAGAATACACAAAGAACAAAAGATACATGACCCCGGGATGAAGTGGGGCTCACCAATTGAGCTGGGACGAGGGTGTACTGCTATCACTGATCAATATCTCCTGATGTGGAGCCACCTGCATCCATTTAACGATGCAGCGCCCCCGGCAAAAGGGACGTTAGTACCGTCGAATAGTACTAGTATAAACATCAAACACCAATTTAAGAATTCGGAAATACAATATGAATATGGTGAACCATGGTGGTAATAGAATAATATATATAACCATTTAAACCAGAGGAAGCTTATTAAGAGCTATCAATAACATTTATAGGATTTAAGATGAGATCCTCTATAACCTTGTTTACACCAAAGCAGCCCCGCCGCCTCACCCAATGTATGCAGGTGGATATGTTACCACAATAACACAACTCTACTCAAGCGGCCCTGCCGCCTCACCCCAATGTATGTGGGAGGAGGTATAACCATAGTACCAAGAA
>AWOL01S0003822.1:408826-438089 GCA_000715115.1 Nicotiana otophora | reverse complement strand
GATCTTCAAAAGAATGGTGATATCAATGTGCAACAGATTCGTTCAAGTGATAATATGGCTGATCTGTTCACCAAATCTCTACCGACGTCAACCTTAAAGAAACTAGTATACAAGATTGGGATGCGAAGGCTCAATGATGTGAATTGATGCTCTCATCAGGGGGAGTTAATACGCGTTGTACTCTTTTTCCCTTACAAGATTTTGTCCCACTAGGTTTTCCTTGCAAGGTTTTTAACGAGGCAACCAAAATGCGTATTTCTAAACATGTGTATTCTTTTTCCTTCACAAAGATTTTTTTCCCATAGGGTTTTTTTCTAATAAAGTTTTAACGAGGCACATTATCTATGGACATCCAAGGGGGAGTGTTATAAGAAAAATCAAATTATGGTGAATGTCTAGTCTTCCTCCATGATCTTCTCAAATGCTTAATGACATATTCAATGACATATTTCTATGCTTAATGACATATTCAATGACATATTTTTCTTCACTTTTCATACCTGTATAAAGGCCTTGTAATAGATAAGAAAATACACACAATTGAAGAAGAAATACTCTTCCTTCTCTCTATCTTTATTTTTTGTTTATGTTTTACTAATTGCTTTTATTTCATAACAGGGTGGGTTGCTCTGATGGTAAGCACCCTCCACTTCCAACCAAGAGGTTGTGAGTTCGAGTCACCCCAAGAGCAAGGTGGGGAGTTCTTGGAGGGTAGGATGCCGAGGGTCATTTGGAAACAGCCTCTCTACCCCAAGGTAGGGGTAAGGTCTGCGTACACACTACCCTTCCCAGACCCCACTAGCTAGTATTTTAAAATTGTATTGCTTGTGAAAAGTCATACAGTTTATGTTGTTTGAACAGCTCTATTTCATGCTTATCTATGTTAGGCAAGTTTTACCTAGTGGCGGAGCCACATGCATCCAACGGGTATAAATAGACACCGCTTCGTCAGAAAATTAACTGTTTAACTCGATAATTTAAAAAATAATATATATATATACTATATAATAACATTATTTGACTTTTTGATAAGTTTATTTTTTTATATTTTGATTTCACGACTTTTACCTGCAATTATTTCAGTTCATCCAAATCAATCAATGATGTGACAGATTTGTAAGAGTTAAGATAACGAGAAAGATCCAAACATATATATGTCTCACACAACATGAAAAGGCATTTTTTTATGTGTCTAATATCAAACTCCAACCTAACTTGCTAGGATCATTGACATTGTCACATGGCTTATCATTTTAGTTATCAGCTTTTGATAATTGAAGAAACAACTTTCACTGGCGAGTGGTAACCCAAACACAATGCCAAGAGCCAAGGGAAGAGACATCAGAATTACGAAGAGACAGCATTAAGGGAGTGAGTGCGAGTATACAAGAGTCTGAAATGATATAACTCTGCTATCTTTTCATGTCACTGCTTCTTTTTTGTTGTCACTACTCTTCGAGAAGCCTAGGAGAGGGGTTAGGGTCGAGTTGGCCGTGCAAATTAAGAATTTTTGTGTGGTTCATGTGTTGCGGCCTATAGGATATATGTCTCCCCAAGGGACTGAATGGTCTCTATTGATCATATCTACGATGAAGATAATTCGATAGCTAATGATTTAGCCAATTTAACTTTTAGTCAATAGTTTCATTTTGTAAGCCTGTAAGGGATACGCTTATACTTTGTAGCATTAATATTTGTGCGTCTTTGTTGATTTGTTTTTTCTTCCGGAAAAAAAAAGGAAAAGAAAACGATGAAAGCTGACAATTAAATTAGGGATGGCAGCGGGGCGGGTTTGGCTTAACACGCAAGAATTTCAACCCCCCTCCCGCATAGTTATTTTTTTAGTTTTTAACCCACCCCGTCTCGCCCCGTTTAAATTTTCTCCTATTATTATTTTTTTATTATTATTTATTTATTCTAAAACAAACTAATTTGACATTTTATTATTTTTAAATAATGAGTTTAATATTATTCAAGCACTTATATTTTTCTTTTGTCGTCCGGTGAAATTGTACATTGTCCATGAAATAAGAGACAAGAATCTATCAACCAATTAGTCAGTTGTTGTACGCATAATATTTTGTTTTTCAGTTTGTTCGTCCTCAATTAGAAATCTTTAATTAGTAGAGAGAAGAAAACTTGCAAATAGGTATAGGAGGATCAAAGGGAAATGGAGTAGTTCTAGGACAAAATAATTATATAAGACAAAGGGTAGAGCTAGAACAAAACAAATCTTAGAAATACAAACTATCCCTTCTAACAGTTCGTAACAATGTTTCTCGATATGAACATTGATGAATAGTAACCATTATATTGTTTTAATAGCAAAAATATTAATGAAAATATAAATAATTACAAGATGCAAAAATAAGAATACTTTTTTGAACAGAAACCTAAAATAAAATTGCTAGCTGAAAAAAAATGTAAAATAGCAGTTGAACCCGCACTCAACTCGCATCAAACCCGCAACCTGCCCCGCTTTTAAAAAATTAAAATGTTTTCAACCCGCCCACATAAGAGCAAACCCACCCCGCCCTATCTTAAAGAAAATTCGTCCCCGCCCTACCCCGTTGTCATCCCTACTGATAATAGACTGAGAGTTACTCAAGCATGATATATGTATTTGTTATTAACTTTTTCAGACATATGATCTTAAAATATGCAATAACATGTGTATGACTTTAAAAGCATATTATTAACATTAAAAATATAAGTTAAATTATTTTAATATTAAGAAAGCTATCATTATTTTAGGATCAGACTAGAATAAAATTGCCTCCACATCAACTCAAATGAAGAGAGTATTACTTAGGACATTTTAATAAGTTTACTCTCTTTTTCTCATTTGTTAAGTCACTATCTTCTTTTATCTTTTCGAAAGAATAATCACATTATATATTTGAAAACTCTTAAATAGAGCCGTGCGTAATTTGATAAATATCAAATTACCGTATCGAAATCAAAAATTTTGGTATTTGGTATTCGATATTTTGGTACTCGGTATAGTATTTTGTTTAAGTTTTAAAAAAAATTGTATTAGGTATGGTATTTGGTATTTTAAAATAAAATACCAAAATATTGATACCGTACCGAAATATATATTATATTACATAATACACATATTATTAGTTAATAACATAAATATAAGAAATCTAAAATTTTATGTTCCTCTATTCTCTAAATTCATCAATTAACTCTAAACAAGTAACAAAACAGTTCTAATGATCAAATTTATTCTTTTATTACAGTTTTCTCTCTCTGGGTTGGTATTTACTGTTTTGGACAATACTTTTGTCAACAAAGGTTTTTAGTTTTGTACTTTCGAGTACTTTAATTAAGAATATTACCGTCTATGAGTTTATGCACTAGTTAATATTCAAACCAAACCGAAGTTAACGAACCGAATAAACCAAAATCGAAAGGAGAAAAATCGAATCATACCGAATTTAATTAGGTACGGTATTGATATAACATTTTAAGAAATCAAATACCGAACCGAAATATCTAAATAACGTACCGTATCGACCGACGAAAACCCCTACTCTTATACGTTCAAGGCTTTATTTACTCTTAACAATTTGTTCACCTCCTTTCTGAAATACTGGCCACCTAAATCTCTTCTAGACACGAATTATGCCTCAAATATTAGCAACAGTAAACTAGTAAAGTTTGTAGAAAAGAAAACTACTAATGAAGTATAATAAAGAAAACTGGAAAATCGGCTTGTTCTTTTGTTTACTCCTACATTAAAATAGAATTCAAATGATACTCCCTCCGTTTCAGAGGGTTAGCTTTAGTTAAAAAAAAAAAATTTAAAAATTTATTTTCTTAAAAGATTAAGAAGTAAAAACTTTATAATATCATAATATTTGTGTGATTATAAATTTTTTTATTAAAAGTAAAACATAAATAAAATAAAAGATTTAAAATTAAATTATTTTTAAATTTAAAAACAACAACAACAACAACCCAATATAATCCCACTAGTGAGGTCTGGGAAGGGTAGTGTGTACGCAGACCTTACCTCTACCCTGGGGTAGAGAGGCTGTTTCCAATAGACCCTCGACATCCTTCCCTCCAAGAACTACCCACCTTTGCTCTTGGGGTGACTCGAACTCACAACCTTTTGGTTGGAAGTGGAGGGTGCTTACCATCAGAACAACCCACCTTGTCTAAAAATATATCATTTATTTTAAAATAAATAAAAAATATATATATAGTCTAATTTGAAACGGAGCAAGTACAAAACAGAATCTAGTTTGAAACGGAGGGAGTACAAGACTGAAACTGGCCCCAGCTAGTATAAAGTAAAGATAACGCAAGCCAGCACAACGGATATCAATAGTTGCTTCATGTTTCCTTGGTTCAATAATTAATGAGATAAAATTAACCCAAGTGTCTATCAGAATTTAACATCAAAGCTCCAGATTTCAGATTGAGTATCAAATGATGACTAATTTTTAAGAGAAAAGTTAACTCCAATTTCTAGCATCGGAAAACATTTGATTCTTCTAATATATGCCTTTCACCGTTTACGTTCCTATTTTTATAGTGTCCTTTCTGGTTTTCAGATATACAAACTACGCTACCATTCACAAAACTTAGGCAGGCCAAAAGTTTCATCGGTTTATAGAGCGGGTAACGACTCCTGCCGCCATGAGAATTCAGAAAAATCCGACGGTTCCGGGTAATCAAACAATCCGCCAACCGTCACAAAGTCACCGTTGCCGTTCACTCCGTCATTATCTCCTTGCCTGACCTCAGCAGCCATCCCGAAGTCGAAAGTGTCATAATTAGGCATTTCATCCTCAAATCCCACCATATTCACCAATTCAGCAGCCTCCGACATGGAAGATTCGGCGTTAAACTGTTCATCTGGCGGAGAAAATGTTGGCGGGAGACCGAGCTCATCGTCTGAGGCCTCGAGGAGATAACCGAGGTCCGGCCGGGAGTCACCGGATTCTGATGACATCAGATCTAGGACGGTCTGAGTATCGAGATGATTCGAGCGGCGAAGGATCTCCTCCTCAAAGCTCTTCATAACAGAGTCGAGATCCTTAATCTCCGGTGGACAATCCGTCAGAGCGTCAGGCTCATCTAAGATGTCCAATATATCTTCTCTGATCTGCTTAGCCTCCGGCGAGTCCAGGTCCACATCTGTTTCCACGATATCCGTTTCGTTTGGTTCAGAATGCCTGAACCGGTCCGAACCGGACGAGTTAGGACTCACTTCCGACTCCGAGTCGACTCTGTCAGACTCGGCCGAATCATGGCTCGCATCTACCTCGGTGTTAACTCGCTTTGACTCAGGCGAGTTATCAACTGAGTCTAATCTTGACTCAACTCGGGACCGTTTGTTACTCTTATTATTTTCGCTTTGTTTCACCACTTCCATGTTGGAGACAAACCTAAGGGATAGTGAAATTTCTCTAAGATGAGAGATTATAAAATTCGGAATAAGACAGTAGGGTGATTAGAAATGAGTAGCTTTTTTTGTTTTTGAATAATATAGGGAGAAAAGTGGGTTGTGGGGAAACTACAGTGTAGTAGTTTTAGGGCCTAGAGAGAGAAAAAGAAATAAAGCAAAAGACGAGCTGTTTTACTTTTGGTAGTTGGACGTTCCTTGTTTGGTTATAAGGTAGAGAGAGAGAGAGGGGAAAACAATGAGAAGCAGTGAAGGAGTTAATGAAGGGAAAGATAGTTTATATAGTGGAAGAAAATGGGAGGGAACCAAAGGGTGACAGTGATAAGACTTTTATTTTGAGAGAGAGAGGGGAGACAAAAGATGCTGTTTTCAGGTTTAGATGCAAAGGTGTGGAGAAGTGGAGGTGGCATTTATATAGTCAAATCTAAAAAGATGGGGATTTTTCTCGATACAGTTTTTTTAATTAATTATTATAATTACGGAGTATAAAGTTCTTTTTTTTCTTTTCTAATAATGGATGGAGTGAGAGAGAGGCAAATTATTTTAATTAATTAAAGGAGGAAAAGTAGGCAGAGATTTGAGATGGAGAGATGTGGACAGGCGCGTGTTTGGCGGTTTCTTATTTTAATACTTAAGTCATCTTTCTCCATCCATTCCTCCTACCATCACGTTTTCACGGACATCTTGCCTTTTTCTTTTTCTTTTTCTTTTCTTTTCTTTTTTGCTTTATTTAGTTGGATTTGAATTTCTCTTTTTTCCTGTCTCATCCATTTCTGGTGTCCATTCATTTTAATTTTTATTTCAGTTCCGCATTTCAAGTCCGTCTCCGGGCCCACCGTTTTCGGAAGGAAAAACGATGACGACTTGTCCTTGGGCTCTATGCTTCAACCGGCTTCTTCTGTCCTTTTTTCTTAAAACCTTTAAAATAATTTGATTTTTTGTTTAATGACGTGTTCTTTGCGCTTCTCTGATTTTCATTGGTTGCTGACTTCCTTCTTCTACATTTTGCGTGTTTCTTTTTTATCTGCTCCTCCTGTCAACTGACCAGGTAAAGCAAAAGAAAAACCAGGAAAAAAAGGGAAATACTGTATTTGCTAGTTGCTACGACACGTCTCAATCCAAATAAATTGAAAATTTTCATTAATTATATTATTCTATTAAATTCACTTTATGACATGCAAATAAAAAATATTAAGGTTCTATATATTTTTCAAATATGTAAATTGATTTCTACAAGACTAAACTTCTTGAAAGCATAAAACTCACTTGTAAAGTGCTATTGTGTGAAAAATATTGTCAACTAATATGTATTGCTTGTATAGATTTTTTTTCTGTCATTATGCTCTATATTTTGCTAAGTTTGTCTGGATCTTCTTTTCGAATTTAAATTTATCTCGTTCGCTTTTAACAGATTTACTCACCGTAGTTTTCCATTTATAAAACAATGCATCTGAAAGTCGACGCAAGACTTAAAAGAAAAAATAAAATACCGATAAATTCAATATAATTCATTTTTGAACCTAAAAAATGTATGACGTTAAAAAATAAACTTCTCACCAACAAATTATGTTGCAAATCCATTCGATCAAGTGAACGACGTAACCTGGTCCTGCTAAGTTTCTTTATCAAGGTGGCCAACAAAGTGTTAATTACTTTACTCAAGAATTACTCAAATGGGAGATGTGCTTAAACTAGTTGGAATTGAATCGTGATTGGTGTAACAAGAGCTCAAACTCGACGTGATGTCACAATAATCAAATGCTTTAAGTAACTTAAATTAAGGTACATGTCTTACAAAAAATAAATATTCATGTCATCCACGCAGAAAGCATATTTTGGTTGCATCAAAAGGGAAAGGCCGAAGACATAAGCGCCTACCTGAACTTATTTGTATTTTTCACTTTGATACCTCAACAGATTCTCGTACCTATTAGACACTTTAATCTTAGCAAATGTATAGGAGTACATATTAAACACCTCGTGCATACATATATTTAATGTAAAACTAATTTTGTACTTTTTTCTTTGACGCAATGTATTGGTAGTTTGATACTTTACATGGTGCATTTCACATTAGCTTTGTCTTTTCTTTTTTTTTTTGGTCAAAGGGTAATATATATACATATATAAGAAACTAGGTATTACATTACTGTCTAAATTGGGGCACTGCAGTTCCCCTAAAACGGTCATATTTTGTTCAATTGTATCAATGTTACATGCCCAAAAATTCCTAACTACTTCAGTTCCTAGGATGTTTACCAAAAATACATCATTTGCAAACATCGGATGAACTGCTAGTACGCGGGTAAAATCGAGCCCGCTGCATGACTCGTCTTCCCGGAGAGCTAAGCGGAGAAGGAACATGACCGTATTGTATCGAAGTTAGAACGAAGAACCTCTCGTATTAGGGTTCGGGCAAGGCACCTGCCGTCGGGGATATCGGGGCCATATCCTCGAGGGCCGATCTGAAGATTGAAGACTTCTAAGAACATTACCAAGTAGTTGCGCACAACTAACAAAGGATTGTGATATTCGTGCCTAACCGGCGCGAATCTCGGCTCGAATCGGTAATCGACGAAACACATGATTTTTACCTTTTTTAGAATTGTACTTAGGGTAAAACTAAAACTCTCCTAATATATAAAGGGGAAAGATTATTATTCATGGGCACATATTATAACACGCATATCAAGGTAATATACTCTTATTTGACTATAGGAAGGATGTTTTCCCATGGGATAATATTATTAAAAGAAAGCTTCTTTAGCTTGTTCCAGGTTATTGGCCAGAGCTAAGATGAGAATATGAGATTCAATTGGTGACTTTCACTAGATCCCTTGGCTAGTATTTCATGCCAGAAGTGGGTTGTATTGGGGCATTCAAAGAAGATATGGTCACTGATTTCATGGCATTCTGAGCAAAAAGAGCATTAGGGGTTGCAATTAACCCCTATTTTGCGCAAGAAGGCTTCAGTAGGCTATCTTGGGCAAGTAGCCAGATTAAGTTTTTGATTTTGTTAGGAACTTTTTACTTCCATATCCAATTGAAATTACCTTCGTCCTCTTTCAATGGAATATCTTTATTGTTGCTAAGGAAGGTATAAGCTAATTTGGTGGTGAAAGACCCATTTTGGGTCAACCCCCATATTAGCCTATCTTCCTTGGCAAAGTTAGTAGGGATGAAAGCTGATTTGATCAAGTTAGTAATGTTCTCACGGAGGTCTATAGAGATAGATGAGATATCCCAGTTCATGTAGGGATAAAATATTGCGAGTTCTCACTAAATATTCTTATTGATATATAGGGGTGGAGCTAGGAGTTTGAATACAGATACGGCCGAATCGGGAGCTTTTGCTTAAATAATATATTTGTGTTAAAAAAATCATTAAATATGAATAAATATAAATTTGGAACCAAATTATATATTTAGCATTTGAAGTCATTCTAACTTCTGAAACTCATAACTTTAAAATCTCGGTATACATAATACAATGTCCTTTTGACGTAAAATAGGGTGTTATCAAACAAATTGGTTAAAAATATTCGATGAGAATTTGTGAGTATTTAATCATTTTTCGAATAACTTATCGTGTATGATAAATAAGAAGGTGATTCTCAATCTCTTATGCTCTCCTAGATATTCTTTAAGGAGAATGTTATTCTCAAGCTTGAAGTAGTTGGAATTTAAAACTCTTCAATATTGGAACACATAATATATTCTAAAGTTTTGAATAGTTTCACTTAGTTTTACTACTTTTATTAGTCTTAAACGAACCTTGACCTTTGGTGAGACGGGAGGAAAAGAATCAGTTGAAGTTTGCAACAAGTGGGTAAGATGTTGGAAATTGATTCATCCAAGTCATCCTTTAATGTTCGGTATATGCAATATAAGTGAAATATTAGATTTATTTATACTGAACGTGAACTTTATTACAAATATTTTAACTTATTATAATATGTAACTTTTATTAATTAAGTTACTAATATTGCATCTTATACATGATCTAATAATTACTCCTTTTCTTATCAGTTTGTTCTAATAAGATTCACATTTTTTCATATTAAAAGACAATTAAACTTATAAATTTTTAATTTTACTCTTATTCGTATGCTTTTCTAACTACAAGATTATTATACTATATTTTTTTATATCATGTTTAGTCATATTTCATCATATAAATTGAACGAAAGAGAGTTTATTTAAGTGATTGAACAACGAAAAATTTATTTAATTCGGTTAGTGATAAAGTTGGGTGACCGTTTTCATTCTTTTTTTTGCGTGATTTTGTCGTTGCGGATAGGAAATTTCCATGTCTTTTCTACCAAAGCATAGTACACCAATTTAAAAAGAGGAATAACGTCGTACAAAAACCATTTGATGAATAAAAGGGGGTGGGTAAAGATTGAAAGTTTGAAGCTTAGACCAGAAGAAATGCTTTTTAAGCGTACGAAATAAATCAAACGGTACAATATGAAATTTCAGTTGAGCAACGTGTCATGCTTAATTTGGCGGGTCCAACTTTGGTGTTTGGCCTACAGAATTTGGTCCCACTGAAAATTCCTCACCTATTTTAGGGGTAATAATAATTACTCTATTCGTGGTGCGGTGCCCCCACTTGCCATCAATTTATCAGTAGGCCCCATGCTATTTGAATCATTAAAACGAAGATATGACAATGAGGTCAATTTTTCCATTTGGTACCACAATGAGGCTTACCATAATTTTTTACTAATATTATAGTGAAGTATTGTTATAGAAAATATATATTATAATATAATATGAAATTTAATTTCGAAACAAATTAATTTTTATAGTGAAATATTGTTATAAAGAGGTCTGATTGTAATACTTTTAAAAAAAATAAAATTTAAAAATTAAAATTATATTTAGACATGCATTTTACTTAAAAAATATTATAATTTTGTGAGTGGAAAAAAAAATTTCTGAAAATAAAATCACTTTAGGGTTTGTATAATACTATATTTCAAAAATATTTCAAAATTTTGCAAAATTACATGGACAAACATATTTTAATTTTTTTTATTAAGAAAATGAAAACAATTTTGGACAAACGATGCCTTAGTAGGTGTTTGGACAAAAAAATTGATATTTTTGAAAAACAAATAGTCTTTAGAATTAAGTTAAAAAATGGTATTTGGAATATGAAATTATGTTTGAACATGAATTTCACTTAAAAACATATTGTCGTTTTGTGAGTATGTTTTGAATTTTTTTAAAAAGTGATCAAAATTACTTTTGGGCTTTTTGAAAAAAAGAAATTCAAAAAATTTCCAATAACTTACAAAATTTCATGGACAAACACGTTTTGTTTTTTAACTCTGAAAAAAATAAAAAACTTCTATGGACAAATGAGTTTTAGTGGGGTCCTTTGTGTTTTTTATAATGTACAAAAATAGAAAAGGAAATACTAGGAGTTCTTTATATTATTTATTTGCATAATTTCTGATAGGGTTAAAAGATATTTAGAATGTTTTATTTTAAAATAAATGTATTAACATAACTAAGACATATTTATAATTATTTGAAGTTATTTATATTGATATTTTCTTTATCTGTCATATTTTAGTAGTTTGCATGAATTTTAAGAAATCATAAATCTTTCTAGACATATTAATGTGTTTTAGTTACATCGTCCTCTTTTAATATTGTTACTCGTCATTTAAAATTTGTTTTTTGTTAATTCTAGTGAGGTTTTTTTAAAAACATATTAATACATAGAGAGTGAATTATAAGATGGAGAATTGAACTTTTACGAACAAAATAGAAATAAATTTATTCAATCAATGGAATTACTAAGATTTTCCCAACGAGTTAAATTTCATCTTTAAGGGGTCATTTTGTACAATATTTCACCTTTTTATATGGGATAGTTAATTCCATTATTTTAGGGCTCATTTGTCATGAAGAATAAGGATAATTAATAATGGAATTAAATTTAATTTGAATTTATCCCATGTATTGTTTGAATAAAGTTTCGATTTAACTAATCTCGAAATTAATTATTCCAGGATTGTAGTATTATTTGTATTCTTATGGGATAGTGAAATAACAATTCTGGATAATTAATCATGGGATAACTTAACTAATACTCAAAATCAAACATACGATAAAATTAATCTCAAATTTTATTACGAAATTATTTTGTTTTTGTCTCATGTACCAAACGATCCCTTAAAAGTAATTTAATGCAAGTATGGAGGACGTAAATCAAACAGTAATCCCAAAAGAAAACAGGACCAGTTGTGGAAAACCATTAAATCCAACCGTCAAACAGTTCGGGCCAACTGAAGTGCTCACTCGACTTTTAAAGATCTAATGGATTACGCCGCTGATCAATGAAATAGGCTTTGATATCGAGTTTGAATAGATGTACTATATAAACTCATGTATATTAAATTATTAAAATTATAATAAATATAAACTTATAGTATTAAATATTATAAATTTAAAATAAAAAATTTTAAGAACTAAACTAATCAGATTAAAATGGTGAATTCACATTGTTTTCTTATAACCTTGCCAAGATTTGTTTTTAATGCCAAAAATATTTTTTTGTTAAAAATATTTTTTTTTTCTGAAGTTAAGTTATTTGACCAATTTTATTTTTAAAAAAAGAATATTTTTAAGTAGAAGCAGAATCAATTTTTAAAAAGCAGAAAAATTTTAACCTCAGAAATACTTTTTTAAACAGTACCTTTGAGATTTAAAAATAATTTTTAAAAATTAAGTGAAAAGCTAATTACAATTTAAAAATATTATTTAAATTATTAATCAAATATAAATTATTTCTCACAAAAATAGTTTTTCAAAAAAATATTTAAATAAACTAATTTTTAAAGTTTGACAAAACAAACTAAATAAGTTTGTAGAGAACTGGTGGCTTTTAAAGAGAAAATATCAGAGGCCCATGCATGGCGCCACGTGTTCATATAAGATCAGCACGTGGCGTAGCCGCCCATAGAGCCGCATAATGTATTTGTTTCTAGCTGCTACTTTTCTTAAAGCTTCTTTTTCTCTCCCCTTGCCCACCTACAAGGCTTTTTGCAAAGCTGACAATTGCTATTTGATGCATTTTATCTAACTTTAGATCTGCATGTATCGGGTTGGTTCGATTTTATTAAATTCAAAAAAAATTAATTATATTGATTTGAATTAGTTTAATTTTATCAGTTTTTTTGGGTTTTGTTTGTTATATAAATATTATTTTAATCTTATTTTATTAAATTTTTGATAAGTAAATATATGTTTAGTAAAAATTTAAAAAATGACAAATATATGATCTATTAAAATTTTCTTATGGAAGAATTTTCTTAGTAACACGTGATAGTTATTTTTTAATCATCACACAATAATTTATATTGATGTACACTTTTAAAGTTAACCGAGATTAATAATTAAATATAAAAATAAATATGAACCTATATAACGATATGTTCTATTTAATTTTAAATTATCGAAATACCATTTCAAATTCGATAAAGATAGAAGAATTTAATAGATCTTGACATATGAATATGGAAGAACAAAAAGATCGATGCATTTCACTAACACTTGATTAGAAAGTGATCATGCAACAAATTATTTAAAGTTAATAAATATGGAACACTTCAGATTTAACTAAATATTACATCCAGAGGCGGATGTAGAGTATACTAGACGGGTTCAATTAAACCCATAATTTTCGATACAGAGTAAAAATTTATATGTAAAAATTTATTAAAATTATAAAAATAGTATAAATATTAACCTATAACTTTAAAAATATAATGGGTTCAATGCTAAATTTTTAAAACGTTGAATCCATAGAGTTTAGATTTTGAATCTGCCTCTGATTATATCCCATAAAAGAATCACAAATATTTTTTGACATTTTTTAAAAACAATTCTATAAAAAGTTTTAAAAGTATATATAAAATTATATATTTATATGTCGGTTTGATTCAGATTTTTTAATCAATAATACCAAATCAAAATCAAACCAAATCTAGTCGGATTTTTTAATTGGTTTGATTTGACTTTTCTATTTGATACAATTTTCCGGTTCTGTTTGTACATCCGACAACTAGCGTAGGAGGGTGTTCAGACTTGTGAGTGATAAAATGAAAGCAAACTATAATAATATGTGTGATGGACTATGAAGTCTTTTTGCCTAAAATTAACTCATTTTTAGTAACTCATCTAAGATACAAGGGATTGAATTATAGCCGGTTTGTGATTTGATTAACAAGTTAGTTTTGAAATGGATCCTCAAATTATTTTTGATCAAAACGAATAAAGAAGTATAGCTTGACGGATTAGGAAAAAAACTTACATATAACATGCAAAATCAAATTTGGAGAATGATAATTATATAAAATTAAAATAAATTTACAATACAATAATTTTCACATTATTTTTTAAAAGAGAAAATAAAAGGATATAGGTTAGATCATGTTAGGTATTTTTAATATCTGACATATTTTGATCTCACTCATTTTTTACACAACCAAATAGTGTTACCTAACTCCCTGAACAGCATCGTGACTTACCTTTACCATTATCAGGTGAAAAAGCAATTTTTATTATTAGCAATAGTTTGAGATTTGAAATTAATTCGACATATCTTTAATTATTCACCTCCCAGTCTCCCACCCAAGTCAAGTTACTTCCTTTTGGATGGGGGTATTATTAAAAATATCACTTAACCCAAAGAAAAGGAAAAAAGAAACAGTAATTAGTTGGTATGCTTGTAGTTAAAAGGCATGAGATATATGTATAGGTCAAAATCCGGTTCTAGTCGAAATAGTGCTAAGTGAAATATTCATGCGATGCCGCGCGTTGAAATGATCTAATTATCAGCTAAGGTTGTGGTCGAATACTTAGCGGAACATGGTGAAAGGAATCAACGAGTCGAAGTCGCAGAGTCATCATCGAGGCCGAGGTTGAACACCCTTAACATAGTTATAACTAGGGGTGTCAATGGTTCGGTTCGACCAGTTATTTTATAAAATTTGTACCATACCAATTTTTCGGTTATTCTATTATGTATAACCAAAATTAGACTTTTCGAAACCGTCCCAATCATGTCGGTTTCACTTCAGTATCGGTACGGTTCGGTTAATTTTCGATATTTTCTTAAATGTCATTTAAATTCACCAGTAGATAACATACATTCTTTTATAGTGCTTAGCAAAACTTTCTAGACATTTTACTGTTTAAAGGGTGATGAATTTAAAAAACATGAAAGATGGCTAGAGTATAGATCCATCAACTATTCGAAAACAACGTAAAAGAAACCAAGTAAAAGCAAAGAAAATAAAAGATATTAACCAAGGTGAGACTCAAGAATAAAGTGTATATTAAATATTCAAAAAGATAAATCTAAATTATATGAAAGGAAACATATTCAATACATTGTAGTTTGCTACTCATAATCACTAGAATACTTTATGTCTTGCTAATAAAGATACTTGAAATAACTTAGTTTAAGTATAAGTAGCATAATAGATTTTAGGAATTAGTATTTTAAGATTAATTACTTGTTGGCTTGTAACAGTTTTCATAATTCTAAGGCTCAATGAAAAATTTAATGCTTTACATATTAGTTTTAAACTTACTATATAAATATTTCACATGTAAAATTTATTCGGTACGATTCGGTATTTTTTCGGTTTATTTTTATGAAATAAAAAATTTACCCTAATTATCGGTACAGTTATAAATTTATATAAAAACGTACGGTTTCTTTAAAAGAAACCTAAAAATCGGTTCGGTGCGGTTCGGTTCGGTCGGTTTAGTCGGTTTTCAAATGTCCATTGACACCCCTAGTTATAACGGCTAGTTTCAAGCTAGGACATTAAAGAGAATATTCTTGTAGATATTCTCTGCACTTGTATTATTAGGGTTTCCTAGGAGCATGTTCCCTGGAAATAAAAAAAAAGACACATTGATAGGGGCCATGTAATATTCATTTGGAAGAGAACACACTTTGACTTAAAGGTTCCGCTTTTACTTACTAAGATACAAACATCACCTTTTCATTGAGATTCTCGTCCATACTTTTCCACTAGATCCGAGAATAACTCGAATATTCAAGGGATTGTCTATCATTCATCATTGTCACGGAGAACATTTATTTATTCTATCCTTTCTTGGGTGACCCATTCCCTCTATTTACTTAAATGCCATCTTATTGCTATTCATTATTATTAAATGCAATATTCTTATTTCTGATTAGTGAAATATTTATTACATATCACTGTTACTGACCAACCACATTTGCGTCGTATGTATTGCTCCATTAAGAACCTCATCTAAGAATATTATTATTAGCTAAGATTAATCCCTATTTACATAAATTTAATTATTTGAACCCGT
The DNA here is from genome assembly GCA_000715115.1 of Nicotiana otophora. Classification (NCBI taxonomy): domain Eukaryota; kingdom Viridiplantae; phylum Streptophyta; class Magnoliopsida; order Solanales; family Solanaceae; genus Nicotiana; species Nicotiana otophora. Next base: position 422,287 of record AWOL01S0003822.1, on the reverse strand, counting down.
ATGTGGGAATTTCTTAGTTAAATTTTTAGTTTCCTCTAGATCTACAAATAATGCAGGTCACTAACGTCAACAAATCTCGAGATCTCCTTTCTTTGTGTGTACAAAACTTACATGGCAGGTAACCAAAAGGAAAAGACGAGAGTAACAGATGGCTTCCCAACCAAACTCTTAAATGGCATCAACGAGAGCTGCGAAACGGTAGGTGAGAACACGACGCCCAACGCATTCCCTAGACAGGAGAGGTCACCGCCCCCACACTGCAGCATAACAAAACCCATGGTAGAGGGGCCTCCATGTCTACATAAGAAGGGACGCCCCCAGTCGTGAAGAAACTCCTCGAGGCATGGCTAACGACACGCTAGCAAGCGTCCTCAACAAACCCGCCCGAGACGTGATTGCGAAAACCACAAGGGTTTGCACGATACAACGAACAGACGAGCAGTGCAATCAACCCCTCTCTCCAGCGACATGTATGACTCACAATGCCATTGATAGTACAGGTGACAACGCTCTCGCTGTCATTCTAAAAAGGATGGAAGAAATGGAGAATGAAAATAAGGCGCTCTGATACCAGATGAACTAACACCAAGAATGGGTCGACAAGATACCGGGTGCTCCTAAGCTGCTGTCGAAAAAAGACATCAGTCGGTTCGTAGATCAGCCGTATAGCGATAAAGCAGTCCCGCATGCTATAACAAAGACCTTCAAAATGTCGCCCTACCTTAGGATATACGACGGCACGACTGATCTTGAAGATTGCATGACCCACTACGTCACCATCATGAAAGGCAACGATCTCGCCAAGGAACAAGTGTCCTCTATTTTGCTGAAGAAGTTTGGCGAGACTCTCATAGGAGGGGCATTAACATGGTATTCGTAGCTACTAACACGTTCCAAAGAAACTTTCAAATAAATAGCTGATAAACTCGTGACCGCCTAAACCGGAGCCAAGAGGGTCGAGGCGAGAGTAAATGACATATTTGCTATTAAGCAGTCACTGGGAGAGGGACTGAGGGACTTCTTCTCACGGTTCAACAAAGTAAGGATGACCATGCCCAACATATACGAAGGGATAGCGGTCGCAACTTTTCAGAACGGGTTGAATCGAGAGGGTTCGAGAGCAACTAGAAAATTGTTGAGTCGATTGATGAAGTATCCTGCAACCACTTGGGACAAAATTCACAACACTTATTATGCCGAGGTTCGAGCAGACGAGGACGATCTCAACGGACCAACTCATCGGCTAACCTCGGTGCAAGCAGAATCCAGAAAAAGAATGAAGAGACAATACGAGAAGAGATCACCCGATTCCACGACCTAACAGGGAACGACACCAACCCTATGTCAGGGCGGCCGCTGCTCCCTCCGCTATGAATAAGTCCCACCCAGTCCAATGACAGGGAATCATCGGAACGAAAGAGGTATGCCTCATTTATTGTCTGCTACCAATTTTTGTGTATTGCCTACAGAGATAGTCTACGCCCTTGAGAAAGTTGGAACAAAAGTGAAGTGGCTACCAAAGATGAGATCAGACCCGAAGATTGCATCGCCCTCAGAGAGGAATTCGTAAACATGTTACGGCAAGGGCACCTCAAAGAAATGTTAAGTGACAAAGGGAGAACTAGCTTCGCTAGAGGACGTGAACATCTTGGTCCACCAAAGCCGCCATCCCCAGCTCGAACCATCAACATGATCATCGGTGATGATGACGATGTCTCTGTCAATGGCGTACAGTTCACCACCACTCACAAACTTAAACGGTCGATCACCCGTGAACGGCATGACGGACTCGATGAGAGTATCATCTTTGACGAGTCAGGCGCCGACGATTTGACTTTCCTTCATAATGATGCCCTTGTTATTACTTTATGTATTTTAGATACCGATGTCAAACGCATCATGGTGGACGATGGAAGCGGTGCGTGCATTATTCATCCCCAAGTACTTACCCAAATGAGGCTCGAGGATAAAATAGTGTCACGTTGCATCACGCTAACCGATTTAAATAATACAGTTGAGCAAACGTCCGGGGAAATTACACTACTCATCCTGGCCGGCGGCGTAACTTTAGAGATAACATTCCACATCATGGACCAGGCCACTGCATACAATGCCATAGTGGGTCGACCATGGATACATCATATGAAAGTTATCTCCTCCAGCCTATACCAAGTGATCAAATTCCTCAACACCATGGGGAATACTCAACATACGTGGAGACCAGCGCACATCCTGGGAATGCTACCGCATTGCCTTAGACAACACGGCCACCAAACAGACAAAAGATAAAGAAAAAGAGGCATAACAATCAACAAGTTTGAGGTCGGAGCAAGATGAGACCGAGGATGTCATCAAGGATCCCAACACAATCGAAGTCGCAGGATCGACCATAAAATACCTCGACCCCGTTCAATTGGACCTCAATGATCATAGCAAGAAGTTTTATAGAGGCTGCAAACTTTGGGAACCAGGTAAATTCTATCAATTCTTAATAGCAAACACAGGCTTGTTTGCTTTCAGCAATGCATATATGCCAGGTATCCCAAAGGAAATTGCCACGCACAAATTAAACATCGACTATAAATTCAACCTCAATATCAATAACGCAGACCGCGTGGAGGTGGAAAAGCTATTAGAAAACGGTTCCATCAGATAGCCGAAGTAGCCCAAATGGGTCGCCAAAGTAGTGATGGTCAAAGAGTGTAACGACCCGACCGGTCATTTTGAGAGTATTAGCCCCGAACTCTTATTTATTTTTCCCTCTATTTCATTATGTGGATACATGACTCGCCGGGAGGTTTGGTTTTTGTTTTCGAAGTGAAATGGGACACATAGTCCCTAAAATGGAAGTTTAAGTCGTAGGAATTGACCATAGTTCTAATTGTATGAAGACGGCTCTGGAATAGAGTTTCGACAGTTCCAATAGCTTTGTAGGGTTAGTTTGGTGTTAGAAGCGTGTCCGAATATTGTTTTGGAGGTCCGTAGGCCATTTCAGCGTTAATTGGCGAAAGCTGAAAAGTTGGGTGAATTTTGAAAAGTTTGTCTAGGGGATGGACTTTTTGATATCAGGGTCAGATTTCAATTCCGAAAGTTGGAACATGTCTGCAATTCCATTTATGTCTTGTATGCAAAATTTTAGGTTAATCGGACTTGATTTGGTAAGTTTCGGCTTCAGATGTAGAAGTTTGAAGTTTTAAAGTTTATTAGGCTTGAGTCGATGCACAGTTCATGTGTCTAGCATTATTTGATGTTATTTGAAGACTCGACTAAGTTCTATGGTGTTTTAGGTTTAGTTGGTATATTTGGTCGAGGTACCGGAGGCCTCGGGTGAGTTTCGGATAGTTAACAGATCAAATTTGGACTTAGAACAAGTTGAAACTTGTTGCCTACTGATGTAATCACATATGCAGAACTTATCTCGCTGGTGCGAGCTCGCGGATTCGAGCATGGATTGCGCAGAAGCAGATTTGGTCTTGCCTGGGGCTAGGTCGCAGGTGCGTGAAGGTCTCCACATATGCGAGCCCACAGGTGCGAGCCATGCTCCACAGATGTGGAGTGAAAGAGGGCAACTGGATTTCACAAAAGCGAGGCCGCAGAAGCGAACCTCTTGTCAGCAGATGCGGTTAATTTTCCACAGAAGTGGAAGTGCTGGCAGAACATTTAAATACAAGGGTTCGCGATTTTGCTTCATTTTAAACATTTTGAGTTTGGGTCTTGGCGATTTTTGAGAGCATTTTCGAGGGATTTCTTGGGGTAAATCTCTTGTGCTCATTTTTGATCAATAATCTTGTTTCACCATTGAATTGAGGCTAGAGATTTGGAGAGTTTAAAATGGAGATTTAAGTGACGACGTGGTGTCGTAGTTGAGTAATTTTGTTATGGGTGAACTCGATATCGAATGGGTGTTCGTATTTTGTGACTTTTACTCTATTCCGAGACGTGGGCCCGTGTTGACTTGTTGTGTTGAGTTTTAAATTCTTTGGCAATGTCGTAGTTTCATTATTTAAATTAGTTTCTTGTATTTATATTTGTAGTATGTAATTGTTTTGATTAGATTCGAGCCGATCTGAGTCGGAAAGTCGAGGGAAAGACATTCTTATCGATTGATAGAATGAGATTTCAGGTAAGTGATTTGTCTAACCTTGTGTGAGGGAAATCTCCTTAGGATTTGGTACTGTTTTAACAATTTGTGATATGTGCGTGTCGTGTACGCGAGGTGACGAGTGCGTACACAGGCTAATTGTGGGAATTCCGGTTCTTGCTGAGTAGATGTCTTTGAATTCCTTAACTGAGTTGCCTTAGCATGTGTAGCTGTCATGTTAGCCTAGTATCGCATGTCTACGTGTCTTAACCTTTACTTGAAATTCGTGCAACATGCTTAGTTGAATTTTCTGTTTCCTTGATTATTGTAATCGGTATTTAACTGTAGGATTCCTTGCCGTAAATGCGTTGTTCCATAATTTATGAGTTGCATATTTACTTTTGGGACTACGAGATGGTACCTTGGGAGATCCCCCTGTGTAGCATATTTACTTTGGGGACTACGAGGCGGTACCTCGGGAGATCCCCCTATTGAGCATATTTACTTTTGGGACTTTGAGGCGGTACCTCGGGAGATCTCCCTATTACATATTTACTGTTGGGTCTACAAGGCGGTATCTCGGGAGATCCCCCTGTTGACATTTGGGGTTACGAGACAATACCTCGGGAGTGCCCCTATTGTTTTCCTCTATTTGATGTGTTGTTATTTTTCTGTAATTTCTCATTGTCATTTCTCAGTCAGCTCGTTGTATTATTATATTTTCTGCCTCATTTCCTTTTATTCCATTAGGGCCCCAACCTGACATCTTCACTACTCTACCGAAGTTAGGCCTGACACTTACTGGGTACCGTTATGGTGTACTCATACTACAGTTCTGCACATCATTTTGTGCAGATCTAGGTTCTTCCTACCAGACCAGATACCAGTGAGTTGGACTGTACGTGGAGACTTCAAGGTATATATGCCAGCGTTCGCAGACCTCGGAGTCCCCCTCTATCCTTATTATGTTATTTTCCTTTTTCTCTTTAAACTCTAATGTATAGAGACACTTATTATTTTCTCTTAGAAGCTTGTGACTTAGATCTACTGGGTTTTGGGAGTTGTAATTATTTAAATTGCAAATTCTATTTATATATCATGTGTTTAGATTTGAGTTCAGTTTATTATTCATTTATTCCGTAAATTGTTACGCTTACCTAGTCTTAGAGACTAGGTGCCATCACGACATCTTACGGAGGGAAACTAGGGTCGTGACAAGTTGGTATCAGAGCTCTAGGTTCATAGGTGTTATGAGTCACAAGCAGGTTTAGTAGAGTCTTGCGGATTGGTACAGAGACGTATTCGAGAGGCTATGGAACTGTTAGGAAAAGCTTCACTTCTTTGATTCCTTGTCGTGCGGGATTTTGACTTCGGATTCTAAATTTCTGTCTTTCTACTCTCTCATAGATGCTGAGGACACGTACAACTAGATCAGATGACCAGACACCTACGTCCCCTGCGAAAGCCATGAGATGCCGGGCCCGGGGTAGAGGCTGAGGACGTCTATGTTCCCCAGCGACAGCTCATCGGGGCAGGGGTTATATCGGTTGCCCTGTTCATTCAGCACTTCCAGCCGTCGGCGGTGTTCTAGCCACTCCTAGGCCCCAGGATCCCTATTATGCACCTCCAGTGCCTAGCGTACCTCATGTACGGGGTACTTTTAGTGGTCAGTCCAGTAGATCTGTCCCGAGCCTGTCGCAAAAGACACGACCTCCGAGAGCTTATTTTGAGTGTGGTGACACTCGTCATGTGGTGAGGGATTGCCCCAGACTCAGGAGGGGTGCACCTCCACAGATTGCTAGCGTTATTTGATGTGAGTTGAAGGCTCGACTAAGTTTGTATGATGTTTTTATGACTGGTTGGTATATTTTGTCAAGGTACAGGGGCCTCAGGTGAGTTTCAGATAGTTAACAGATCAAATTTGGACTTAGAACAAGTTGAAACTTGATGCCTACTGATGTACTGGTACCTGCAGAACTTATCTCATAGGTGCGAGCTCGCAGAAGTGAGCCTGGATTGCACATAAGCATATTTAGGGCTGGCCTGGGGCTAGGTCACATGTGCGTGAAGGTCTCCGCATCTGCAAGCCCGCAATTGGGAGCCATGCTCCGCTGATGCAGAGTGAAGGGGGGCAACTGGATTCCGTAAAAGCGGCTTGGGCGACCACAAAAGCGAGGCCGCAGAAGCAGACCTCTTGTCCGCAGAAGCGAAAGAAGCTACAGAAGCGGGGAGGACCTCGGTTAATTTTCCGCAGAAGCAGAAGTGCTGGCAGAACACTTAAATACAAGGTTTTGCGATTTTGCTTTATTTCAATCATTTTAAGCTTGGGTCTTGGCGAGTTTTGAAAGCATTTCGAGGGATTTCTTGAGGTAAGTCTCTTGTGCTCATTTTTTATCAATAATCTTGTTTCTCCATTGAATTTTCCACCTAGTTTATGTGTATTTAATGTGGAATTTGGGAGTTTGAGGCTAGGGATTTATAGAGTTTAAATTCGAGATTTGAGTGACGACTTGGTGTCGGATTTGAGTAATTTTGTTATGGGTGAACTCGATATCGAATGGGTGTTCGTATTTTGTGACTTTTACCCTATTCCGAGACATGGTCCTATGTCGACTTTTTTTGCTGAGTTTTCAATTCTTTATTAAAGTCGTATTTTCATTATTTAAATTAGTTTACGTTCTTATCGATTGATTGAACGGAATTGGAGCTAAGTGATTTGTCTAACCTTGTGTGGGAACAATCCCCTTAAGATTTGGTACTGTTGTAACAATTTGTGATATGTGAGCGGTGGGTACGCAAGGTGACGAGTGGGTACACGGGTTAATTGTGAAAATTCCGGTTCTTGCTGAGTAGATGTATTTGAATTTCTTAACTAAGTTGCCTTAGAATGTATAACTTTCATGTTAGCCTAGTATCACATGTCTATGTGTTTTAACCTTTACTTGAAGTTCATGCAACATGCTTAGTTTAATTTCCTATTTCCTTGATTATTGTATTCAGGCTTTAATTGTAGGATTTCTTGCCGTAAAGTTGTTCCATACTTTATGAGTTGCATATTTACTTTTGGGACTACGAGGCGGTACCTCGGGAGATCCCTTTGTTTAACATATTTACTTTTGGGACTACGAGACAGTACCTGGGACTTCGAGGTGGTACCTCGGGAGATCCCCCTATTATATATTTACTTTTGGGACTACAAGGCGGTATCTCGGGAGATCCCTCTGTTGACATTTGGGGTTACGAGACAATACCTCGGGAACGCCCCTGTTGTTTTCCTCTATTTGATGTGTTGTTACTTTTCTATAATTTCTCGTTGTCATTTCTCAGTCAGCTAATTGTATTATTATATTTTCTACCTCATTTCGTTTTATTCCATTAGGGCCCCAACCTGACATCTTCACTACTCTACCGAGGTTAGGCCTGACACTCACTTAGTACCATTGTGGTGTACTCATACTACAGTTCTGGACATCATTTTGTGCAGATCTAGGTTCTTCCTACCAGACCAGATACCAGTGAGTTGGACTGTACATGGAGACTTCAAGGTATATATGCCAGCGTTCGCATAACTCGGAGTCCCTCATTATCCTTATTATGCTGTTTTCCTTTTTCTCTTTAGACTTTAATGTATAGAGACACTTATTATTTTCTCTTAGAAGCTTGTGACTTATATCTACCGGGTTTTGGGAGTTGTAATTAGTTAAATTGCAATTTCTATTTATATATCATGTGTTTAGATTTGAGTTCAGTTTATTATTCAGTTATTCCGCAAATTGTTAGGCTTACCTAGTCTTAGAGACTAGGTGCCACCACGATATCCTACGGAGGGAAACTAGGGTCGTGACAAGTTGGTGTCAGAGCTTTAGGTTCATAGGTGTTATGAGTCACAAGCATATTTAGTAGAGTCTTGCGGATCGGTATTGAGACGTCTGTACTTATCTTCGGGAGGCTATGGAACTGTTAGGAAAAGCTTTATTTCTTTGATTTCTTGTCGTGCGAGATTTTGACTTCGGATTCTAAATTTTTGTCTTTCTATTCTCTCACAGATGTTGAGGACACGTACAACTAGATCAGATGACCAGACACCCGCGCCCCCCTGCGAAAGTCGTGAAATGCCGGGACCGGGGAGAGGCCGAGGACGTCCACATTCCCCAGCGGCAGCTCATCAGGGCAGGGGTTATATGGGTTGCCCTGTTCATTCAGCACTTCCAGTCGCCGGAGGTTCTCCAGCCACTCCTAGGCCACGGGATCCCTATTATGCACCACAGTGCCTAGCGTACCTCATGTACGGGGTACTTTTAGTGGTCAGTCCAGTCGATCAACCCCGAGCCAGTCGCAAAATCCATGACATAGAGAGCTTATTTTGCGTGTGGTGACACTCGTCAACTGGTGAGGGATTGCCCCAGACTCAGGAGGGGTGCGCCTCCACAAATTGCTCAGGCACCACGTGCTCTATAGGGTCCTCAGGCTATGGTTATAACACCATCTACCACCCCACCTGCACAACCAGCTAGATGTGGAGGTCGGACAGGTAGAGGTCGCCCTAGAGGGGGAGGCTAGGCAAGATATTATGCCCTTCCTACTAGGACGGAGGCAGTTGCATCAGATTCATCACAGGTATTGTTCCAGTCTGTCATTGAGATGCATCAGTCTTATTTGATACAGGCTCCACTTATTCCTATATGTCATCTTATTTTGCTCTGTATTTGGGTGTATCTCGTGATTCTCTAAGCTCACTTGTCTATGTATCTACACCCGTGGGTGATTCTATTGTTGTTGATCGTGTGTATCAGTCGTATTTGATTGTTCTTAGTAGTTTTGAGACCAGAGCCGATTTACTACTATTCAGTATGGTGGATTTCGATGTTATTTTGGGCATGGACTGGTTGTCGCCCTATCACGCTATCCTTGATTATCACACCAAGACAATGACGTTAGCTATGCTAGATCTACCGCGGTTAGAGTGGAGAGGTACCTTAGATCGTGTTCCTAACAGGGTTGTCTCATTTCTTAAGGCTCAACGAATGGTTGAGAAGGGGTGTAATGTGTATCTGGCCTATGTGAGCGATGTTAGTGTTGATACTCCTACCGTCGAGTCTATTTCGGTAGTGAGGTACTATTCAGATATATACCCGGCGGATCTTTCGGGCATGCCGCCCGATATGGATATTGACTCTGGCATTGATTTGTTATCGGGAACTCAACCTATTTCTATTCCACCCTATCGTATGGACCCAACAAAGTTGAAAGAATTAAATTAACAATTGCAAGAGTTGCTCGATAAGGGCTTCATTCGGCCCAGTGTGTCGCCTTGGGGTGTTCCTGTCTTGTTTGTAAAGAAGAAGGATGGCTTTATGCGAATGTGTATTTATTATCACCAATTGAACAAGGTTACAGTGAAGAACATGTATTTGTTGCCACGTATTGATGACCTATTTGATCGGCTTCAGGGTGCCAGAGTGTTCTCTAAGATCGACTTGCGTTCAGGCTATCATCACTTGAAGATTCAGGAGCCAGATATCCCGGAGACTGCTTTTAGGACTCGGTATAGTCATTACGAGTTCCTTGTGATGTCTTTTGGGCTGACCAATGCCCCAGCAGTATTCATGCACTTGATGAACAATGTATTTCAGCCCTATCTTGACTCCTTTATCATTGTGTTTATTGACGACATTCTGGTGTACTCCCGAAGCCGGGAGGATCATGAGTAGCACCTGAGGACTGTGCTTCAGACCTTGAGAGAAAAGTAGTTGTATGAACAATTTTTGAAGTGTGCGTTATGGCTAGATTTAGTGGCATTTTTGGGTCATGTGGTATCGAGTGAGGGGATTAAGGTAGATCCGAAGAAGTTTAAAGCAGTACAGAGTTGGCCTAGACCGTCCTCAGCTATGAAAATCCGAAGGTTTCTTGGCTCGGAGAGGTATTTGTAGAGCGTTTCTCGTCTATTGCAGCACCTATGACCAGATTGACCAGAAGGGTGCTCCGTTCAGGTGGACCGAAGAGTGTGAGGAGAGCTTCCAAAAGCTCAAAATGGCTTTGACTACAGCCACAGTGTTAGTTGCCTACCGTATCGGGATCCTATATGGTGTATTGTGATGCGTCGCGCATTGGTCTCGGTGTGGTGTTAATGTAGGATGGTAGGGTGATTGCCTATGCGTCTAGACAACTGAAGGTGCATGAGAAGAACTAACATGTCCACGAGCTCGAGTTAGCAGCTATTGTTCATGCCTTGAAGATCTGGTGGCACTATTTGTATTGTGTTCCTTGTGAGGTTTCATCGATCACCAGAGTCTACAACACCTGTTTAAATAGAAGGATCTTAACTTGCGGAAACGGAGATGGTTGGAAGAACTTAAGGATTGTGACATCATCATTCTCTAACATCCCGGGAAGGCCAATGTGGTGGCCGATGCCTTGAGTCGCAAGGCGGAGAGTTTGGGCAGTTTAGCATATCTACCAGTAGCAGAGAGGCTTTTAGCCTTGGATGTTCAGGTCTTGGCCAACCAGTTTGTCAGATTGGATATTTTTGAGCCGAGCAGAGTATTGGCTTGTGTGGTTTCTCAGTCTTCTCTTTACGATCGTATCAGGGAGCATCAGTATGATGACCCCCATCTGTTTGTCCTTAAGGACACAGTTCAGCACGACGATTCCAAGGAGGCCACTATTGGAGATGACGATGTATTACGGATGCAGGGCAGGCTATGTATGCCTAATGTAGATGGATTATGTGAGTTGATTCTCCATGAGGCTCACAATTTGCGGTATTCTATTCATCTAGGTGCCGCGAAGATGTATCAGGACCTGAGGCAGCATTATTGGTGGAGGAGGATGAAGGAGGACATAGTGGAATATGTAGCTCGATGCCTAAATTGTCAGCAGGTGAAGTATGAGTATCAGTGACCGGGTGGATTGCTTTAGAAGTTAGAGATTCCAGAGTGAAATGGGAGCATATCATTATAGATTTCGTTGTTGGGCTCCCATGGCCTCAGAGAAAGTTAGATGCAGTTTGGGTGATTGTCGATAGATTGACCAAGTCAGCTCATTTCATTCATGTGGCTACTACTTACTCTTTAGAGCAGCTGGCTCAGGATTACATTCGCGAGATTGTCAGATTTCATGGCGTACCGGTATCTATCATCTCTAACCGGGGTACACAGTTTACATCATGTTTCTGGAGAGCCGTACAACGTGAGTTGGGTACTCGGATGGAGTTGAGTATAACATTTCACCCTCAGACAGACGGGCAGTATGAGCGCACTATTCAGATATTGGAGGATATGCTTCTTGCATGTGTGATGGAATTTAGGGGTGCTTGGGATCAGTTCTTGCCACTTGCGGAGTTTGCCTACAACAGCAATTATCAATCAAGCATTCAGATGGCGTCGTATGAGGCTTTGTATGGTAGACGGTGTCGGTCTCCAGTGGGTTGGTTTGAGCCGGGTGAGGCTAGGCTATTTGGTACAAACTTGGTTCAGGATGCCTTGGAAAAAGTTAAATTAATTCAGGATCGACTTCGTACAACCCAGTCCAGGCATAAGAGTTATACGGATCAAAAGGTTCGCGATGCTGTATTCATGGTGTGGGAGCGAGTCTTGCTCCGAGTTTCTCCCATGAAGGGTGTTATGAGGTTCGGGAAGAAGGGCAAGTTGAACCCTAGGTATATCGGGCCTTTTGCGATTCTTGAGAGTGTTGGAGAGGTGGCCTACATACTTGCACTGCCACATAGTCTCTCTGCAGTTCATCCAGTATTCCATGTTTCCATACTCCGAAAGTATCACGACGATCCGTCTCATGTGCTAGACTTCAGCTCAGTCCAATTGGACAAGGATCTATCTTATGTTGAAGAGCCGGTGGCCATTTTGGACGGGCAGGTTCGAAGGTTGAGGTCAAAGAACATCGCTTCAGTGAAGGTTCAGTGGAGGAGTCATCCGGTCGAGGAGACGACTTGAGAGACCGAGCATGATATGCGCAGCTGTTATCCTCATCTTTTCACCACTTCAGGTATATTTCTATACTCATTCGAGGACGAACGTATGTTTTAAGAATGGGAGGATGTAACAACCCGGCCGGTCGTTTTGAGAGTACTAGCCCCGAATCCCTATTTATTTCTCCCTCTGTTTCATTTTGTGGATACGTGACACGCCGGGAGGTTTGGTTCTTTTTTTCCAGAGTGAAATGGGAAACATAGTCCCTAAAATAGAAGTTGAAGTCGTAGGAATTGACCGTAGTTTAAATTGTGTGAAGACAACTTCGGAATGGAGTTTCGACAGTTCCAATAGCTCCGTAGGGTGATTTGGACTTAGAAGCGTGTACGGATTTTGTTTTGGAGGTCCGTAGGCCATTTCAGCGTTAATTCACAAAAGTTGGAAAGTTGGGTGAATTTTGAAAAGTTTGATCGGGAGTGGACTTTTTGATATCGGGGTCGGATTTCGATTCCGGAAGTTGGAACAGGTCCGTAATGACATTTATGACTTGTATGCAAAATTTAAGGTCAATCGGACTTGATTTGGTAGGTTTCAGCGTAGGATGTAGAAGTTTGAAGTTCTAAAGTTCATTTGGCTTGAATCGATGCACAATTCATGTTTCTAGCATTGTTTGATGCGATTTGAAGGCTCGACTAAGTTCGTATGATGTTTTTAGGACTGGTTGGTATATTTAGTCTAGGGGCCTCATGTGAGTTTCGGATGGTTAACGGATCAAATTTGGACTTAGAACAAGTTGAAACTTGATGCCTACTGATGTACTCGTACCTGCGGAACTTATCTCACAGGTGCGAGCTCGCAGAAGCGAGCCTGGATTGCGTAGAAGTGTATTTGGGGCTGGCCTGGGGCTAGGTCGCATGTGCATGAAGGTCTCCGCATCTGCAAGCCCGCAGTTGCGAGCCATGCTCCGCTGATGCGGAGTGAAGAGGGGCAACTGGATTCCGCAAAAGCGGACCTCTTGTCTGCAGAAGCGAAAGAAGCCACAGAAGCGGGTGTCACGCCCCAAACCTGAAGGGACGTGGCCGGCACCCGGTACCATACTCGGCCCAAGCGTACCACTCTGTAACTTTGAACTCTAGAGGAATAACCCTCAACCTACGCCGATGAGACCATATTCTGAATCATCTGAAAATATCGTCTGTCTCATCTAAGGGGTAAACATACCCGAAAACTCATATATATATATATGTAGACCCTCTGCTCTCTTGACTGAATAAAGACAAATCTAAACTGAATATGAAGTCCCGATAAGGGAGAATACTGTAACTTCTGAGACTAGGATAATGTGAATAAATTCAGGAATACGAACTTCTCTTTATGCCTCGTTATCAAACTCATGTAGTTACGGGATCATGCCAAAATGAAGAAAGGTTTAGCCTTAACATACCTTATCACAAT
>AWOL01S0003822.1:362508-407041 GCA_000715115.1 Nicotiana otophora | reverse complement strand
AAGCAAGTAGGTGACACACCTACTTGTCACCTAGCAGCTTGCGCAGTATCGCAAACATGCCCATATCTCTCTACTCCGATGTCGTATTGACAAACGGTTTAATGCGTTGGAAAATAGACTCATAGATATTTAATTTGATGTGTGGAACACCCCATAACTCTACGTTTATTGGGAGAAAATTTCAGTTACATTTGACTCCAAATTTCTGTAAAACTTATGAACGTAACTTGTGATGACTTTCATCGACTTTTGTTCCACCACTCGCTTGACTTCAAAACATAACACACGACTATCATACGACTAACATAACTCATAACATAACCTACTTATCAATTTAAACACCCTGGTCTCACTCCAAAAGTACATGTTATAACATTCCCAATTTGTCGACTTTCGACGAAACATTATTTGTTTTCAATTCCTTTAGCTTCTGAAACTTCCAACCATCTTTGTACTTGTTGTTCATGATCTTCAATATTTGTAACCTCCAAGGTAATATGATTAACTTACTTTGAAAACTTTTCAAATATGATTTCATTTCTGAGCTTACGTCAATTGACTTATGATGACTCGTACATACGAAAACATGGGTTGTAACAGCGGGGAGGACCTCAGTTAAATTTTCGCAAAATTAGAAGTGCTGGCAGAACACTTAAATACAAGGTTTTGCAATTTTGCTTCATTTTAATCATTTTGAGCTCGGGTCTTGGCGATTTTTGAGAGCATTTTCGAGGGATTTCTTGAGGTAAGTCTCTTGTGCTCATTTTTGATCAATAATCTTGTTTCCCCATTGAATTGAGGGTAGGGATTTGGAGAGCTTAAATTGGATATTTGAGTGACGACTTGGTGTCGGATTTGAGTAATTTTGTTATGGGTGAACTCGATATAGAATGGGTGTTCGTATTTTGTGACTTTTATCCTATTTCGAGACGTGGGCCTGTGTCGACTTTTTGTGTTGAGTTTTCAATTCTTTGGTAAAGTCGTAGTTTCATTATTAAATTATTTTCTTGTAGTTATATTTATAGTATATAATTGTTTTGGTTAGATGCGAGCCGATATGAGTCGGAAAGTAGAGGGAAAGACATTCTTATCGATTGATTGAACGAGATTTGAGCTAAGTGATTTATCTAACCTTGTGTGGGGGAAATCCCCTTAGGATTTGGTACTGTTGTAACAATTTGTGATATGTGAGCACCGTGTACACGAGGTAACGAGTGCGTACACGGGCTAATTGTGAAAATTCTGGTTCTTGCTGAGTAGATGTGTTTGAATTCCTTAACTGAGTTGCCTTAGCATGTGTAGCTTTCATGATAGCTTAGTATCGCATGTCTACATGTCTTAACCTTTACTTGAAATTCGTGCAACATGCTTAGTTGAATTTCCTGTTTCCTTAATTATTGTATTCGGGCTTTAACTATAGGATTTCTTGCAGTAAATGCGTTGTTCCATAATTTATGAGTTGCATATTTACTTTTGGGACTACGAGACGGTACCTCGGAAGATCCCCTTGTTGAGCATATTTACTTTTGGGACTACGAGCCGGTACCTGGGACTACGAGGTGGTACCTCGGGAGATCCCCCTATTATATATTTACTTTTGGGACTACGAGGCAGTGCCTCGAGAGATCCCCCTGTTGTGCATTTACATTTGGGGTTACGATGCGATACCTCAGAAGCGCCCCTGTTGTTTTCCTCTATTTGCTGTGGTGTTACTTTTCTGTAATTTCTCGTTGTTCATTTCTCAGTCACTTCGTTGTATTATTATATTTTCTGTCTCATTTCCATTTTTTCCATTAGGGCCTCGACCTGACATCTTCACTACTCTACCGAGGTTAGGCCTGATACTTACTAGGTACCGTTGTGATGTACTCATACTACACTTCTGCACATCATTTTGTGCAGATCTAGGTTCTTCCCACCAGACCAGATACCAGTGAGCTGGACTATACATGGAGACTTCAAGGTATATCTGCCAGCGTCCGCAGACCTCGGAGTCCCCCATTATCCTTATTATGTTGTTTACGTTATTCTCTTTAGACTCTGATGTATAGAGACACTTAATATTTTCTCTTAGAAGCTTGTGACTTATCTCTACCGTATTTTGGGAGTTGTAATTATTTAAATCACAGTTTCTATTTATATATCATGTGTTGAGATTTGAATTCAGTTTATTATTCAGCTATTCTGCAAATTGTTAGGCTTACCTAGTCTTAGAGACTAGGTGCCATCACGACATCCTACGGAGGGAAACAAGGGTCGTGACAAAAAGAAAAATGGGAAATGGCGGATGTGTGTGGATTTCATAGATTTGAGCAAAGCATGTCCGAAGGATTCGTTCCCATTACCTCATATCGACCAACTCATCGATGCAACGACCGGGCACGAGCTACTATGTTTCTTGGACGCCTACTCAGGCTGTAATCAGATCCTCATGGAAGAAGACGATCAGGAAAAGACCATGTTTATCACCCACCAAGGAACGTATTTCTCAAGGGTCATGCCGTTTGGACTAAAACATGCAGGGGCTACTTATCAAAGATTGGTAACAAAGATGTTCAAAGACTAGCTCGACAACATAATAGATGTATATATAGACGGCATGTTGGTCAAGTCCCAAAGGGAAGAAGACCATATCCATAATTTGAAAGAAACGTTCGACATACTCAGACAATACAAAATGAAGCTGAACCCAGAGAAATGCGCATTCGGGGTAGCCTCGAGAAAGTTCTTGGGTTTTCTGGTAACGCACCGAGGGATCGAGGTCAACACAGACCAAACCAAAGCCATTGAGGGGATATCAGAACTCTTAACCACCAATAAACAAGTACAAAGGTTGATTGGCCGTATCGCCGCCTTATCAAGGTTCATCTCGCGGTCGTCAGATAGGTGCCATAAATTCTTTGGCATACTCAAGAAGGATAACGACCTCGAATAGATTTTCGAGTGTGTCCAAGCTTTGCGAAAACCGAAGACATTCCTATCATCACCACCCTTGCTTTCGAAACCCGAACCTGGGGAGCAACTCCTCGCCTATCTAGTCGTATCCGAGATAGCAATAAGTGCTGTCTTGATCTGCGAAAATAAAGGTATGCAATATCCCATATGTTATATTGGCGAAACACTTATCGATGCTGAGACGAGGTACCCGCACCTCAAAAAGTTGGCTCTGGCCTTGGTCATGGCTTCACAAAAGGTTAGACCCTATTTCCAAGGTCACCCCATCTCGGTCGTCACAACTTTCCCCCTGAGGAACATTTTGCATAAACCCGAGCTATCGGAAAGGCTTGCCAAATGGGCCATCGAGCTAAGTGAGCATGACATCATGTACTAGCTGCGAACGTCAATAATGTCACTAGTGCTCGCTGACTTCAACGCAAAAATAATGTCTGAAGTCGAAAAAGAAGCCGTCCAAACTTCCCTCCAAACACAAGACCTCTGGGTCCTATACACCGACGATGCGGGCGAGCACCTCCACTTGGTCACCTCTCCTTGGCCGTTCATGAAATGGGGAATGGTCATCGTGGGTCCCTTCGCAGCGGGGCAAGGTAACATGCGATTCCTTTTGATTTTAACTGACTACTTCTCTAAATGAGTGGAAGTAGGAGCATTCGCCCAAATATAGGAACATGAGGTAATCACATTTATATGGAAAAGCATCATATGTCGATTCAGCATACCTAAGGAAATCAGTTGTGTCAACGTACCCCAGTTCACAGGAAAGAAACCGCTGAGTTCTTAGAAAAATGGCATATCAAGAGATTACTCTCAACCTCAAACCATCCAACGGGTAACGGCCAAGCAAAATCCTCCAATAAGTCTATACTAAACATCATGAAGAAAAAGCTCGAATGCGCCAAGGGATTATGGCCAGAGATGTTACCAGAAGTATTATGGGCTTACCGAACAACTCCGAAGACGAGCACAGGAGAGACGCCATACTCTTTGGACTACCGGACTGAGGCAATAATATCGGCCGAGGTCAGAGAACCCAACTTAAGGTACTCCCATGAGAGCGGCATAAGTAACGACGAGAGCAGAATGCAAGACCTCGACGTGATATATGAACGGAGAGACATGGCCTATATAAGAATGGTTGCCCAAAAACAACAAGCATGTCCTTATTACAACAAGAAAGCAAAGGTCCGACCGCTTAAAGTCAGATGCTGCGTACTGAAAGCCAAAACTATAGCGAGCAAAGATCCCCGAGAAGGCAAGCTGGGAATGAACTAGGACGGTTCGTATAAAATAACAGCAAAAGCAAATAAGAGTTCATTACAACTATAGACAATGGAAGGAAAACTACTACCAAACAACTGGAATATCATCCATATCAAATACTTCAACTTCTGAGAGAAAAAACGCCCCCAAGTCGTACTCTTTTTTCCCTTACTTGAGTTTTGTCCCATTTGGGTTTTCTCAAGGAGGTTTTTAACGAGGCGACGGAAGGAACGCTTTGAGTCGAAGTATGCGAAGGTAAGGTCGTGATTACTATTTCATTGCTCGACCTCTCGATACTCTCCAGGCCAACCAATGAAGGGACTAGATAGACTAGGACTGGATTGCCAGCCAACACCCAAAAATCTGTAAATTTCTCAAAATATATAACCCAAGCAACAATGTCAAAACAATAAGAAATTTACACTTATCAGCACACCCATTTCGTGTAATGGTTACGTTCGACCCCGCTCGAACAAACACCTATCAACTCTTGGCCGCAATCTAATGAAAGGTTACGTTTGACCTCACTCGAGCAAACAACTATTGGCCCTCGACCGCGATCTAATGAAAGGTTACATTCGACCTCGCTTGAACAAACACTTATCGGCTCTCAACCGCAATCCTATGAAAGGTTACGTTCGACCTCGCTCGAACAAACACCTATCGGCCCTCGGCCGTAATCTAATAAAAGGTTACGTTCGACCCCGGTCGGGCCAATGCTTATCGGCCCTCGGCCATGATCTAATGAAAGGTTACGTTTGACCTCGCTCGAACAAACACCTATTGGCCCTCGGCCATAATCTAATGAAAGGTTACGGCCTCGCTCCAACAAACACATATCTGCCCTCGACAACAACCTAATGAAAGGTTATGTTCGACCCCGCTCGAGCAAACACCTATTGTCCCTCGGCCGCTATATAATGAAAGGTTACGTTTGACCGCGCTCGAACAAACACCTATAGGCCCTCGCCCGCAATCAAATGAAGGTTATGACCCCAATAGAGCAAATACCTATTGGCCCTCGACCGCAATCTAAGAAAAGGTTTTGTTTGACCCTGCTCGAACATACACCTACCGGCCCTCGGCCGCGATTTGACGAAAGGTCACGATCGATTACGATCAAACAAACACCTATCGGCCCTCAGCCACATCTCAACACAAAAAAATAGAAAAAAAAGAAAAACAATGCATAATCGACTCCAAGGCCACGACCAGCTAAAAGACAATACCAGCGAGGGAAAGTGCAAAACATGCAAACAATAGAAGCAAAAAAAATAAAAGTACAGAAAGCAAACCACACGAAGGGAAAGAGACACAGAGAACAACTTTGATATTTCATACTTAAACATTTTATAAAGTCCCATGAAGACGTCGGCAAAAATACACACAAATTTACAAGGAAAAAATAAACTATTGATCGCCATCATCACGGTCTTCGGTGCATTCACCACCTTGGCCACTGATTCCCTCGCCATCTCGATCTACCTTACCATCGCCGCCTTCGCCCTCAGGATAAGTGGCATCATACCAGGCGTCCTCTTCAAGCTGGTCTACGCCTTCATCCTCCCCCTCACCGGCCTCAGGTGTAGCAGGATCATACTCGCAAGCGATTCGAGCTTCACGAGACTTAACACAAACACCTTCGAGGGCAGCCTCTGAAACAGACCCGCCGTATACAAATCTCGTAAGAAATCCAACTGAGCCTCGGCGTGAAACTATTCCTCATATAATTCCCGAGGAACATTGGGAAAATCTAAAGTACGAGAAGAAGATGGTTGTGCAAGCAGTTGGGCCTTCTCAGCTTCCAAAGCGGCCACTCGATCATGAAGGATGGAGTTATCGTTCTCCAGCTCTCCGATTATCTCCTCTAGTCGATATTCTTTAGCTTTTGTCGTGGATTAGTCATTCTCCCGCTCGGCCCAGAGGGCCCTGTTCGCCAACTCAAGCATCTCCGACTTTCTCCGAGCATCCAAACGGGAGGATTCCGCCATCTCACGCTCACTCTGCTTCTCGACGATTTCACCATTAAGGGCCTCAAGCTGAAGCCGACATTCTTCTAACTACCCCCGCAGCTCGACCACTTGTGCTTGAAGGTCACTACATTGGGCCTCCACGCCCCTACTCACCTCAAGCTCTTCTTCCCTACTACTCAATATCCCCTCAAGGACGCTACACTTATCGATGGCTTTTAGCATCTTATCGTCCTTCTCCTTCAAGTCATCGCGAAGGGCCTGCATATCGCCGCCTTCACCTACGAAGGTCTCACTACTTGTCGCAATACTCGAATTACTTATTTTTCAACCTCACAAATATTTCTCCACGCCGCTCCTCCCTTCGGGCGCTCTCGATCTCCAAACTCACCGCCTGCAATCACAAAAACAAAAGAAATAAGTCAAAAACGAAAACGCCCTAAAAAACAAAGACAAAAAAGAGGAGAAGGACAAAACACAAAACACTCAACCTAAGACCAAGACCGACAATGCTCCTTAACAAAGTGCCATCATCTAATGCTTTGAGGGTCTTACCCTCTACCCCAGAACAAAGAGGGTCGAGGGCAGGGACTACGTCCTCAGTGTTCTTCAGCAAGTCACAATCCATAGGGATCGCAATGGTCCTCGTAGACCCTTCCAACCTTATCTCAAGTTGGGGTAAACCCTTCCTCCATCATCGGCATGTCGTTCGCATCAACATCCGAACCCGACTCATCGCCCTCCTGAACGACGCCTTTGCCTCTCTCATTGGACGGCAAGGAGGTATTAGCAATTGTCCATGAAGTCGATGCCCACCTCGCCTTGAAGTGTGGAGGACGTCATCAGACGGTTCTTCGGCCTCCGTCACCATAGAAGGAAGAGGCATACCCATGTCGGCTTCCGCCAACCTCGAAATCTCAGACCCCGGCTCGATATCATCTCCGATGAGAATGGTCGTCGTCTCGGGCAGTGAAAAATCATGCTCCATTAAATCAGCGGCCCGGGCAACCCCGTCACCACCATCTACATACCTCTATTTTCGAGGCAGGAGATCACTGTCACTAGGTAAAGTTTCGTCGTCCTCATCGATGAGAGAGCGCAACGGAGAAATCAAAGTCTCTACAACAAGAATAGGAACAGCTCCAGATAAAATAGCAGAGGAAACTTGGACGGAGGAATGATAAGCCGCGACCGAAGCAGGGGCAGAAACCGAGGGTGCGATGGATTTTCTCTTTCGGAACGAGGGCGCTGGGGCCGTCGACCTCCTCATAGATCCCCTGGTCTAGGCCAAGGAAGAAAAAGAAAAGAGAAAATCAATGAAAGTAAACAAAAAGGAAAATGGAGGTTGAGACACCAATGGTGAAAGGGACTTACTAGTCGAAGAGAGAGCAGGCCCAAACGTTTTGAAAAAGCTTGGCTATTCGCGAATCCTAACGATATGAGGGAGGAGCCGATCGATCCAATCAAAAATGTTGTCGACCAAAAGAGGAGGCGAGGTCTTGGCTGGATGAGAAGAATACGAGATCAAAACACATGACCAAACCCAAGAGAAAAATCGAATACCTACAAGCAGGGAACTTAGGTTCTTACGAGTAAAGTTCCAAGCCTCTAGAAAACCGTCGACATTGGCCATCACGTCCTCGGTTTTGATAAAAACGAAGTTGAACCAGAACCGACAGTAGGCTTTGTCGTCCATCTTCACTACCAAGCACTTGCCCCATCGGCTGAGAAGATTCAACATCGTTCCACTATAATAGTTGAGGGCCAACAGGTGTATTGAGTGCCGAACTGTCAACTTGAGCTCGGCTAGCTCGACAAATTTTGTAAGCATCTTTATAAGCTTGTAGACATAAGGCGCAAGCTGAGCTGGGCAAACACCGTAATAGAGACAGAACTCCTCGACCAATGGTAGAAGAGGAAGGCAATAGCTGATTTGGAAGGGTAGGCGTAGAAGGCACAATACCTAGGACGGTGAACTTGCACCGTATCCCACCCCGTCGGGATTAGCTCAATGTGATTGGGAAGGCCAAATTTAACCTTTAGCTTTCCCAATTCCTTCATTGTCATGACTGAACGAAACGTTCCAGGCTCAGCATCAGGTGATATGGTAAAATCAGACATAGAATCGGGGTTGCATGGAATCAACTCTCCACCGACGGAAAGGTTCCGTCCTCAACGGCAACAGGAACGCCCTCCTCAGGAGAAGGGAACACCACTGCCAATGGGGCCACACGACTTCCCTCGCCGGATGCAGAAAGTAGGTTAGATATAGCTCAATACAAGAGAGAAAAGTATAAAATGAAGAAGAATAAAGAACAATATAGATCTCAGAAATATAGAGAAAGGAGGGCTCCGCAAAGAAGATGAGAGATAAGCTAGTGCTAGAGGAGAAGGAAGAGTTTGAAAAGTTCCTAAATTGGAAAACCTTCTCCTATTTATAAGTTTTGGAGGTACCAGAATCGAAACCGTATAGGTCATAATTAGCACAAAAATCGAACCGACAGAACCAATCAAGAGTCACACCTGAATCGATGCAATGCATCGGGAAACGGTGTTATCATGACGCATGATGTCATGACATCACCACTTTTCTTGGACCAGATGACTCCAAAATGTTTCCCGGATAATTCGAAAAATTCAAAAATATGCGGACCTCAGAAGGCCACGTAGTCCCGTCTCCACGACCTCCGCCAAATTATAAACGACACTGTCCACTATCAACCCCATTTGCGGGGAGACTTCGATAAGCGTAGGGACTAACTGTATGAGTCAAAATCCGACTCTAGTCGAAATAGTGCTAAGTGAAACATTCATGCGATGCCGCGCGTTGAAATGATCTAATTATCAGCAAAGGTCGTGGTCGAAGACTTAGCGGAACGTGGTGAAAGGAATCAACGGTCAATGTCGCAGAGTCGTCATCGAGGCCGAGGTCGAATACCCTTAACAGAGTTATAAAGGCTAGTTTCAAGAGATGACATTAAAGAGAATATTCTTGTGGACATTCTCTGCACTTGAACTATTAGGGTTTCCTATGAGCATGTTCCGTATAAATAGAAAAAGACGCATTGATATGGGGCATGTAATATCCATTTGGAAGATAACACACTTTGACTTAAAGATTCGGCTCTCACTTACTAAGATACAAACATTACCTTTTCATTGAGATTCTTGTCCATACTTTTCCACCAGATCTGAGAATAACTCGAATATTCAAGGGATTGTCTATCATTCATCATTATCAAAGATAACATTCATTTATTCCATCCTTTATTGGAATGTCATTTTTTGCTATTCATTATTATTAAATGCAACATTCTTATTTCTGATTTATGAAATATTTATTAATATCACTGTTACTGACAGACCACATTTGCGTCGTATGTATTGCTCCTTTAAGAACCTCATCTTAGGATATTATTATTATTTAAGATTAACCCCTATTTACATAAATTTAATTATTTGAACCAAGATTTATATTTTTTTGTCAAACAATATACATTTTATTACGCATAAATAAGGACGAGGGTGAAAATGTAAAACTACGGCAATTTTAATTTTTTGTTTAATGATTTAAACTAATTTTGCAGGTATTTCACGGTTTTTGTTATACTTGAAAAAGTCCCTTTAACATTTAAAATATGTCCTTTTGACTATGATACTATTTTAATACGTATTTTACACGAGATATGTATAATAATACAAAAGATTTGTAAATAATGTATAAAAAAATATGAAATTATTTACCCATTCAACTTAAGATCTATTTTCTCTTAATTCTGTCATATCTATTTTCGAAAAATTAACATAAATAAAATATCAAAATATAAATAAAGTACAAATTCATATTTCAAGGGTTCGAGCTCAGATCTACCACTTCCTACATGTCAAAGCTTCGTTATCATCTGTGGAGGTTGTTTGAGTTCCAATTTGTTTTGTTATTTGTTAGGCCTGTGTTTAGTGATCAGGTCTTAAACCAGCGGAGAAGCCGGTATTATAGTTTATGAGTTTAAGATTTATTCTAAAAAATTAATTTATTTTGAAAAGTGTTTTTTTTTAAATTTGTGTGAAGCAATTTGTGTTTGATTAATTAACTTGAAAAACACTTCTGAGCATCAATTAGTGTTTGACCAAGTTTTTAAAAATTACTTTGTATTTTTCTCAAAAGTACTTTTGAAGAGAAGCTATTTTTTTCTACTTCTTCAAAATTACTTCTGCTTTTCCTGAAAAGCATTTTTTTTTTCTAAAAGTTTAGCGAAACTCTTCTAACTTTTAAAAAAAATATTTTTTTTAAAAAAAATACTTTCTTCGAATTGGAGAAGCTTGGCTATTAGTCTTTTAAGTTACTAACACGCTTGGACTAGGACGGATTAACTATTTTTAACGTGTTTGCAAGAACTCCCCATTTTTGGTCGTTGGTGATTCAAACCTGCAACTGAGGTGGAGGATATTTAGGACTTGTTTGTCCATAATTTTTTATTTTTATTTTTTAAAATTCATCTTCAAAATATTATTTTATTATAAAATCGACTGATTTTTTTGATTTTTTATGAAGATAAGTTTCAAATTTGCAAAAGTAATATTTATTGTTTTTCTAAAAAAGAAATTATTTTCTTTTATAAATATTATACGTAATATTTCTCAAGTAAAATATATGATTCAAATGTAATTTTAAATTTTAATCTCTTTTTCAACTTAATTTCAAGTACTACTTTTTCAAATCACAATTGTTTTTATGACAAATGTCTACTTATACTTCAGCAATGATCTCATAAACTAGGATGGATCGATAGACTTTTTTGTTCATTATAATTTTTCAGTCTACGTTAAATTTTTCAAAAAAGAATTATACGTTAGAGATCTGTAAACAAAGTATAAAAATTATATTTTTCTTTTTTCAAATTGCAAAATATTATGTTAATTTATTTCTGCAACCAGAATAAACAAAGCGTTAGCACGTGTTGTAGGTGGTAAAGTAGTGACTTGTCAGTTGAGGTTAACTGATAGTCACGTGCTCTGTTTCGTGGGTCTCGCGATGTCTGATGGCATATAGTGTACCGCCTTAGATATTTTCTTGCGCAAATTTACATTACCTTAATACCCCTGATATTACTCTAAATTTCATTGATTACCAACAACTTTTATCTACTCCGCTACCAATTTACATTACTGTCCAACACGTTACTTTAATTTTCATTAATGACCAATACATTTTTCTACTCCACTGCCAATGACATAACTGCCCCACACGTTACTCTTATTTTCTTTGATGACCAACGCCTTTTCCTAAAGTTTACTCCACTACCAAATTACTATAGTGCCCCACACGTTACTCTTAGAAGCGAAGCTAGATTGTTGGGAGCGGATTTGGCCGAACACAGTTATTTACTTAATAACTTAAAATAATTAGAATATTTAATTTATAAACTTTAAATCATGATTTCGCCTCAAATTACTCTAATTTTCTTAATGATCAACCATCTTTCTCTGATTCAGAGAGCTCTAAGTGCATAGTTGCTATGAGCTATCTTCGATCAGCATAGGTTCCAAATAAATCTTAAAATATTTTTTTTGGATTCGAAAGCTTTCCCTTAGGTTGGATCTATTTCATAGAGGGTAAATACTTAAATAGAGACAAACTGTACTTTTACGCTCTTTAAATTTAGATGCGGAGCCGAGATTTTTATCAGTTTTGATTTTGTCAATCAAAATCCTAGCTCGTTTTAGTTAATGCATTCGTAATTAAATATTTTATATATTTAATATTTTTTAAAATATAAATACAATATTTAAGTAAAATTTACTGGGTTCGACTGAACCACTACCTCTCTGTCCCTGGCTTTAATAATCTGATTTGCAAGCACTATTGTCATATAAGATACGCCATCGAAATATAGGTATGATTGTTAAAAATATTTGTTAAAAGTTATTTTGTTAAGTAGAGGTGCTTAAATGCCAAGCACAAATATTGAGAACGACTGTAACTCGATGCAAGTATATTTGTCAATTTAGGTATTATGACATTTCCTAAACCTTAAAAAAATACAAAGACTGAACAACTAACCCGCTGCGTACGGCATCTTCAGCAGTAGTAGCATAAATTGACCGGTGCAGCTAACTAGAAGCTGTGTGTGCTGCACCATTTTGCATTTCACCTAATAAGAAAAGAGAGTAAGCTATCTGGCTCTTGAGTACCTATATCATGGCTACAATATAGTGAATTTATCTTTATCATTTTATTATTGCTTATAATTTGTCAATCAATAGACACTAATGTTGTATTCTGGTTTCTTTTTTTCCACTGAAGTTAAGAATAAATTTTATGTTCGTAGGTAAGACTTTGGAAAATCGTATCAAATCGAAAAGTCAAACCAACTAATTAAAAAATCCGACTAAGTTTTGTTTGATTTGATTTGGTATTGAGTAAGATAACTCGAACCAAACTGACATATAAATATATAATTTTTATATATTGTTTACCCAAAAAATAGATAGAGTTGAATTTGTACGTAGTTCTAAGGGTACGTGGTATAACTTGGCACAAATTAGAAAAGTAAGTAGAAATATATCGAATATTGACTATAAAGAATGAAATACGAACCAATATTGAATAGAAGGCGATTTTATGAACAAGCAAGATGAATCAATATATAAAGCTCACAAGAGAATAATCTCTACTGTATTTCTCTGTGAATAGTAATATCTCAATATGAGAGTGTATGTATGCCTTAATGTCCGATCCCCTTACAGAAATAATAGTCATTTCTCTTTTAGTGGAGGGATCCTACTTTGGATATAATTAAAAATACATAGTGGGGATCCCATGATAAATTAGCTTTTCCTTAATTCCCTCCGAGATACTCTCTCTTAGTGCGGCTGTAACAACTCTTGTCTTTGGGCTCGATCTTAGTCAGATTTGGTATTGGTCGATTTCCAGATTTAGAGCTCGATATTAACTCGAGCTCGATATTGACTTGAACTCGATATTGACTCGGGGCTCGGTATCGAATCAAGCTTGATATTGGTCGGTCTCTGGCTCTTAAGCTCGATGGCACCGCTTCACTTCATAGTTCGATTTGGACTCGAGCTCGGTAATGACTTCGAGCTCGGTATTTGATCGGTCCTAGAAATTCAAGCTTGGTAACCTGTATTCAGATCTCATCTCGATATTATGAAGATGTCTTTCGGTCCATTATGTTCCCATCTTGACTAACCATATAAAGATCGAAACCGGTTTTGACCGTATACAGATAGTCCCCTCGTTTCTTGGGAAGAATGTGGCGAGAAACGACATGAGTTTTCAACGGTATGACTAGATATACACTGACATTTGCATCGAGCCCTACCATGACGTACGTGATAGATGTCCCGTCAGTTCAGTTACCAAGGCATTAAATGCGTGTCAGACGATGGTCGTCCATTTTCGGTATTGAACCGTCATTGCCAACCCTATAAATAGCTCCTCATTTTACCATTTCTTACTTTCACATCTCCAATTTCCAAATCTTCTAAGTTATTTTTCACATCTTCTGAGGTACTTGTGCTCGATAACTGAGGAATATCTTAAACAGGTAATGGAAAGATTGCAACTGGGAGAACAAACAAGTGACAAATCCCGGCTCCCGAAGAAGATATTACTACCCATGTGAAAGGGATTTTAAGCGTGTATACTTACCCTTTCATGTTGGGCCCTTTCGACCCTGTTATCATCGATTTTTGCCGCCAATATCAAGTAACCCTGGGCCAAATCTATCCTTCTTTTTGGCGGATCGTAATTATAATCCGCTTCTTCGTGAACAAAGTCGAAGGGATGTCTTTCACCCTCGACCACCTCATTAGATTGTACAGCCCCCACCTCTATCGAGGTGGGTTAATAAAACTCCAGCGTCGGGTTACCGATGTGTTGTTCTCGAACATAGACGAGGACAAGGATCGAGGCTGGATGAGCATGTTCGTTCGAGTAAAGAGTTCTGACTTAATCCCGGCCGAGAATATGCCATTTCTCGAGGAATGGAACATGAAGCATAAGTATAATTTCTACTGTTAGCTCCTATTATTTTGTTCCTTTGTTTCTTTCTTACCGGTATCCTTTTCCGTGATGTAGAGGTTGCTTGGATACCCGGTGCTATTCCTAACCTTAAGAGTTGGGTACGGGACCTGGCTTCGACTTCCACATATGCCGAGCGTTCGTGGCGCGACTTATCAAAAGGCCGATGGGATGCTAAAAATCATGGTAAGCCTCTTTCCTATGTCTTCGATGATTCGAACAAAATGACTTTCCTATACTTAACTAATTTTCTTGTGTGCAGGCCTGGGCAAAGATGCGGTCATGAGGCCCCTATCTGGCGAGGAAGAGACTTCGGCCCGGGTTCCGAAACCGGTGAAGTACAACAAGAGAAAAAGGGCCTCTACTTCCAAGGATCTAGAACGTAAAATAAGGACAGCTCGTATACCGAGAAAAAATACCATCCCTTTGACCGAGGAATCAGTTCGGCGCCTAAGGGATGAAGACGAAGAAGAAAAAGATGATGACTCCGGACTGGTGTCCCGAGTGAAAATGAGCGTCGAGAATCCAAAGGCTACTGAATAGATGAAGGCCGCAAAGATTCTATTTTGTGATGAGGAAGTCTCGGGAAGAGAATTTGTCGAAGTCCCCGAGTCATCGAGGATCGAGACTACCTCCCACCATAATGAGCCAATGGTGGGTACGGCTGCGGGGGCTGGTCTCGAGGCCCTTCGAGATGGAGAGAACACTCCAAGTAATTCACTTGGGGCAATAGAAATTGGAGGCTCCCTGCTGCTCCCCTCGTTTTCCGAGAAAATGATTGGAGAGGCTCGGGCCTTGAAGACCCTTTCTGTCAAAGAAGGCCACGGAAGGAAATATCCCTTTCGTGATTATTTTACTGGGGTTGAAGATGTTACCGGCCTGAGTGATTTGGAAGTCTCGAGGAAGAACTTGGGTGAGGCATCGAGCCTTTTTAACGAAGTGCAGCGAGCTCTAAATCGGGTAAGCCTTAACTCTCTTGGTTGGTATTATCTGTGTTTGTTTTCCTCTTCTAACTTCTTTTCTTTCTGTGTAGGCCTCAGCGCTTCATCGGGAAGCATATTCTCGGTCCCGAGCTGAGCTGAGTCGGTACGAGGCCGACCTCCGAAGGCTCACAGAGGAGAGAAATGCCCTCAGACTTCTTTTTAAGCAAAGAGAAGAGGAGACCAAGGACCTCCGAGCTGAGTTGACCAAGGCTCACCAAGATCAGACCAATCTGACCGAGCAGGTAATGAAAATCTTAAAAACTCATGGGCTCGATTCGGGATCGGAGGCTAATAGTTTGATCTCATAGCTGCATCAGAAGCTCGAGATGATCGGGCAGCTCCGTGAGGAGGTCGATATAATAAAGGCGGAGACCTTGGGGTGGAAATAAGGTATGGACCTCCTTGCTTCAGAGAAGGAGGTTGTTCGAGCCCAATTATCATCGGCCGAAAGTCAACTTCAAGGCATGAAGGAGAGGATCTCGGTTCAAGCAAGAAAAATAAAGGAGCTTGAGGCTCGGTTGGTTTCCGAACCTACCAAGGACAAATCTAAAGCTGAAAAAGCAAAGGCCGAGGCGGATGCATTCGTGGCCGTCTATCAGGCTGATGCTGAAGCTGCTCACGTACAAGCGAGAGAGGCAGTTGAGACCGCTCAAACTCGAGCATATTGGGTTGCTAAACTCACTAAATGCCAATCTCGGAGGGAAACCCTCGAGAAAATCCATGCTCGAGGTTTGGATCTTACTGAAGAGATAAAGAAGGCTAAAGGGCTTGAAGCTGATACTGGAGCCTTGGCTTCCGATGATGATCATGATGATGATCATGAGAGCAATAGTTGGTCTGAGAGCGGGTAGGAGCTCGATGGAGAAGAGACTGCTCCCGGAGATAATCAGGGACCTTAGGGTTTTTTATTTTTGATCTTTTTGTGTAGGGTCCTGATCGGACCTTGTAAATACTCATATATATGAAGATCTTTTCCTTTCCCGACTTGTATTTGTTTCATTTTCTGCCTTGTGAAAATTTTGTTCCATTCATGCCTTATGAAAGTTTTCATAAGTCCGAGGGTTTAGGCAATTTGATGGAAGTTGGACCTTGTAGCCTTTATAACCGAGTAAGCGTTTGCTCGAACTTGAATTAAAAATAGCCCTTATGCTTAATAGTCGAGTGTTTGCTCGAACTCGAAGTAATGTAGCCCGTAGGCTTAGTAGTCGAGTGAGTGATTGCTCGAACTCGAAGTAAGAGTGGCCCTTAGGCCTTATGGTCAAGTGAGTGACTGCTTGAACTAGAAATAAGAGTAGCCCTTAGGCTTAATAGTCGAGTGAGTGTTTGCTCGAACTCGAAGTAATGTAGCCCGTAGGCTTAGTAGTCGAGTGAGTGATTGCTTGAACTCGAAGTAATGTAGCACATAGACTTTATGGTCGAGTGAGTGATTGCTCGAACTCGAAGTAAGAGTGGCCCTTAGGCCTTATGGTCAAGTGAGTGACTGCTTGAACTAGAAATAAGAGTAGCCCTTAGGCTTAATAGTCGAGTGAGTGTTTGCTCGAACTCGAAGTAATGTAGCCCGTAGGCTTAGTAGTCGAGTGAGTGATTGCTTGAACTCGAAGTAATGTAGCACATAGACTTTATGGTCGAGTGAGTGATTGCTCGAACTCGAAGTAAGAGTGGCCCTTAGGCCTTATGGTCAAGTGAGTGACTGCTTGAACTAGAAATAAGAGTAGCCCTTAGGCTTAATAGTCGAGTGAGTGTTTGCTCGAACTCGAAGTAATGTAGCTCGTAGGCTTAGTAGTCGAGTGAGTGATTGCTTGAACTCGAAGTAATGTAGCACATAGACTTTATGGTCGAGTGAGTGATTGCTCGAACTCGAAGTAAGAGTAGCCCTTACGCTTAATAGTCGAGTGAGTATTTGCTCGAACTCCAAGTAATGTAGCCTGTAGGCTTAGTAGTCGAGTGAGTGTTTGCTCGAACTCGAAGTAATAGTAGCCCTTATGCTTAATAGTCGAGTGAGTGTTTGCTTGAACTCGAAGTAATGTAGCCCGTAGGCTTTATGGTCGAGTGAGTGATTACTCGAACTCGAAGTAAGAGTAGCCCTTAGGCTTAATAGTCGAGTGAGTGTTTGCTCGAACTCGAAGTAATGTAGCCCGTAGGCTTTATGGTCGAGTGAGTGATTGCTCGAACTCGAAGTAAGAGTAGCCCTTAGGCTTAATAGTCGAATGAGTGTTTGCTCGAACTCGAAGTAATGTAGCTCGTAGGCTTAGTAGTCGAGTGAGTATTTGCTCGAACTCGAAGTAATGTAGCCCGTAGGCTTTATGGTCGAGTGAGAGTTTGCTCGAACTCGAAGTAATGTAGCCCGTAGGCTTATGTGGATCTTGATTTCGTTGATTTCTCGGTTGACAGTCCCCGATTTATGGGGTAATGGTCTGTCCTTAAGCCTGTTTGCATAATAGATCACGAAATAGAGGATGGATTCTGAGATATGAGATATCGGTAAAGAAGAAATATTTCTTTATGTCATTATACATGTGTTCATATTTTGTACCAGGGATCGAGCAGACTACACGAACATGGTTCGTTTTGACCATTTGGCTCTTACAATATTTCCTATCGAAACCCTGTTGTCATGAAGTAACTTCCTTGCATCGAACTTGATACATTCGAGGGTAATGCCCCCCAGTATCCAAGGTTGATTGTAAAGAGTCCTTGGATACTGTTGAATTTTTCTATGTTAGCACGATCAATGGTTGCCTCATTAAACACCTTGCCGAAAAACCCATTTGGGACAAAACTGGTCTAAGAATCAAAGAGTGCAATGCGTGCTTTCAGGCCTAAAGGCTTCTACTTGAATACTCCATCCCCGTTTCTGGTCGAACACCTACAAGGGTTAATTTCGAAATATAAATGAACATAGGAGGGTCATACCTTAACAGTAGTATCATTTTATGTGCGACACGTTTCAATTGCTTGGTAATTGTTTGCCGTTTATTACACCGAGCTTGTAGGATCCTTTTCCGATGATTTCAAGAACCTGATACGGTCCTTCCCAGTTCGGACCAAGTTTTTCTTCATTTGAATTTCGGGTGTTGAGGGTGACTTTACTTAGCACTAAGTCCCCAATTTTAAAATATCGAAGATTGGTTCTTTGATTATAATACCATTCGATCCATTATTTTTGGGAGGCTAATCGGACGTGAGTTGCTTCTCATGT
The DNA here is from genome assembly GCA_000715115.1 of Nicotiana otophora. NCBI lineage: Eukaryota > Viridiplantae > Streptophyta > Magnoliopsida > Solanales > Solanaceae > Nicotiana > Nicotiana otophora. The sequence goes on along the minus strand of AWOL01S0003822.1, from coordinate 388,627 downwards.
TTCGTCCAATAATTCTAGGCTCATGTTCATTGTGTCGTTATTCGACTCATTTGTCACATACCAAAATCTGACGCTAGCTTCTCCGACCTCAATCGGGATAAGAGTTTCGGCGCCATAAACCAACAAGAATAGTGTTGCTATGATACTAGATTTTGATGTCGTGCGATGCGTCCATAAGACTTCGGGAAGTATTTCTCTCCATTTTTCTTTGGCGTCGGTCAATCTCTACTTAAGATTTTGGATGATGGTTTTGTTGGTCGATTCAGCTTGTCCGTTCCCGCTGGGATGATACGGTATTGATAGGATTCTTTTGATTTTGTGGTCTTCGAGAAATTTAGTTAATTTGCTTCCGATGAATTGCTTTCCATTATCACATACAATCTCGAATGGCATTCCGAACCGACATATGATGTGGTCCCAAATGAAGTCTATCACTTCATTTTCTCTGACTTTCTTGAAAGCCTGTGCTTCAACTCATTTAGAGAAATAATCAGTCATAAATAAAATAAACCGAGCCTTACCTGGGGCCGATGGGAGGGGCAAACGATGTCCATTCCCCATTTCATGAAAGGCCATAGAGATAGGACCGATTGGAGTAGCTCCCCAGGTTGATGAATCATGGGAGCATGCCTTTGGCATTTTTCACATTTTCGAATGAACTCCCTTGCATCCTTGCTCATACTGGTCCAATAATACCTTGCTCTGATTATTTTGTGAACCAATGAATCAGCACCGGAATGATTTCCGCAAGTGCCTTCGTGGATCTCACGTAGAATGTAGTCGGTATCTCCCGGTCCCAAATATATTGCCAGTGGACCATCGAACGTCCTTCTAAACAACATTCCATCAATGGATAAGGTGAACGATACAGATTTTGTGCGCAGAGCCCTCGATTCCTTTGGATCCGATAGAAGTTTCCCGTTCTTGAGGTACTCTATATATTTGTTTCTCTAATCCCAGGTTAGACTTGTGGAGTTTTTCTCGACATGACCTTCTTCGATTACCGATTTCATGAGTTGTACGACAGTCCTCGAGTTGAGTTCGTCATCCTCGACCGACGAACCTATGTTTTCAAGAGTGTCGGCCTCACTGTTCTGTTCTCGAAGTACATGTTGAAAAGTCCATTCCTTAAATCGATGTAGAGTTACTTGTAATTTATCCAAGTACTTCTGCATTCGATCTTCTCGGACTTCAAAAGTCCCGTTGACTTGATTTACCACTAGGGGGGAATCACATTTAGCCTCCACGACCTCGTCCCCCAAATTTCTAGCTAGTTCAAGACCTGCAATCACAACCTCATACTCGGCCTCATTGTTAGTCAATTTTGTAGTTTTAATAGACTGTCTAACTACATTACCTGTGGGCGATTTCAATACGTTGCCCAGTCCGGACCCCTTTACGTTCGAGGCGCTATCCGTAAAGGGGGTCCAGACTCCCGAAGAGGTACCCGATTTTGTCAGTAATTCTTTTTCAATCTCAGGTACCAAGGCCGACGTAAAGTCAGCCATGAAGTTCGCTAAGATTTGAGATTTGATAGCGGTTCGAGGTCGATACTCGATGTCGTACCCGCCGATCTCTATGGCCTATTTGGCCAATCGACCTGAAAGCTCAGGTTTGTGTAAAATATTTGGTAGAGGATAAGTTGTTACAACATGTATTGGATGGCACTGGAAGTATGGTTTTAGTTTCCTAGAGGCACTTATTAAAGCAAGCGCTAGTTTTTCTATGTATGGATATCTAGTTTCGGCCTCACCTAAAGTTCGACTGACATAATAAATAGGGAATTGCGTACCTCGTTCTTCTCAAATTAGGACTCCAATTATCGTTATCTCCGAGACAACTAGATACAGATAAAGCCATTCGTCTGCCTTCGGGGTATGAAGCAACGGAGGGCTCGATAAATACCGTTTTAGCTCTTCCAAAGCCTGCTGACATTCCGGAGTCCATACAAAATTGCTTTTCTTTTTAAGTAGAGAGAAAAATCAGTGGCTCATATCTGAGGATCTCGAAATGAATCGTCCTAGGGCAGCTATCCGTCCCGTTAGTCTTTGTACGACCTTTACATTATCTACCACTGTGATGTCCTCGATTGCTTTGATTTTATCGGGGTTAATCTCGATTCATCGATTGGACACCATGAAACCGAGAAACTTGCCTGAACCAACCCCGAAAGCACATTTTTGGGGATTGAGTTTCATGTTGTACTTCCTTAGTGTGACGAAAGTTTCCTGCAAATGCTTTAAATGGTCCTCTGCTTGCAGGAAATTAACTAACATATTATCAATATCAACCTCCATTGATTTTCCTATTTGCTTTTCGAACATTCAGTTTACTAGGTGTTGATAAGTTGCGCCAGCATTTCTTAGGCCAAATGGCATTGCATTATAACAATAAGTCCCGTACTTAGTGATAAATGAGGTCTTTTCCTGATCCTCCGGGTTCATCTGTATTTGGTTGTACCCGGAATAGGCATCGAGAATACTGAGAGTCTCGTGGCCGGTTGTGGCATCGATCATATGATCGATATTAGGCAAAGGGAAAGAATCCTTAAGGCATGCTTTATTCAGGTCTTTATAATCTATACACATTCTAAGCTTGTTCCCCTTTTTAGGGACTACCACCACATTTACTAGCCATTCGAGATATCATACTTCCCGAATGGACCCTATTTTAAGAAGTTTGGTTACCTCGTCTTTGATGAAGGCATGTTTGACCTCGGACTGGGGACTTCTTTTTTGTTTTACCGGGTGAAATTTTGGGTCTAAGCTTAGCTTATGAGTGGTGATTCCCGGTGGGATTCCTGTTATGTCAAGATGGGACCAAGCGCAACAGTCTATGTTAGCTATAAGAAATTGGATAAGCTTTCTCCTGAGCTCGGGATCTAACCCCGTGTGCAGGTATACCTTTCGTTCGGGTAGATATTCGATTAGTATGACTTGCTCCAGTTCCTTGACCATTGATTGGGTAGTGTCGGAATCATCGGGAACTACGAAGGATCGAGGGATCCCATGTTCATCATCTTCGTTAGTCTTCTGATTTTCTAATTGGGTCGAAGCCGACGTTTGTGATTGCTATTTGGTATCCTGTTCCCCCTTTGAATCCGATCCTTTTGCTGATGATAATGATGATATCAGAATCACTTCATCGACGACAAACATATCTTTTGCGGCCGGTTGCTTCCCGTAAACCGTTTTGATTCCCTCCGATGTTGGGAACTACAAAACCTGGTGGAGCGTCGAGGGTACAACCCTCATATTTTGGATCCATGACCTCCCGAACAGGGCATTGTATCTCATATCGCCTTCGATCCCGTGGAACTTCATTTCTCGGATGGTCCCGGCCACGTTAACTGGTAGGATTATTTCGCCCTTTGTAGTTTCGCATGCCATATTGAATCCGTTTAGTACCAACGTTGCGGGCACGACCTGGTTCTATAGAACGAGTTGCTCTACGACCCCCGATCGAATGATGTTGGCCGAACTACCTGGATCAATTAACACACATTTAACTTGAGTTTTATTCATAAGTACAGATATTACCAGTGCATCGTTATGTGGTTGCATGGTTCCTTCCGTGTCTTCGTTATTAAAGGACAAGGTTTCTTCAGAGGAGTAATCCTGAATTCGGGATCACTTTTCTCTTACAATCGACATCTTAGTGCGTTTAAGCACCGTCCCCTGGGGGGATCGATCCCACCAATGATCATGTGGATGATGTGTTGTGGCTCTTCTTATTCGTATTGTCTACTGAAATTCCTATTTTTGAAATGGATTTTGGCCTTGTTACTTAAAAATTATCTAAGGTGCCCTTTATTGAATAACCGAGCTACCTCCTCTCTCAGTTGCCTGCAATCTTCCATTCTGTGGCCATGAGTGCCATGATATTCGCATATTTGGTTGGGATTTCTCTGAGCAAGATCGGTCTGCAGAGGTCGAGGCCATTTAGTATCTTTGATGCTTCCGACGGCTGACACGATGGCGGATGCATCGATGCTGAAGTTATACTCTGATAACCGTGGTGCTTCCTTAGGTCCGGTATGCCTGTAGAACCCATTCCTATTCATCAGTCTCCGAGATCCTTGGCCTCGATCATTTCTCCTTTCGCCTCATACGGGGTTGTATAAAGGTTCTCTACCCGTTATACGGCCGATATCAATCCTTGTTTGACCTTGGTTCTCGGTCGATATCCCTTTTAATAACGGACCTAGACCCCAACTGGTCGTCATCAACTATGATCTTCAATTGGTATCGATTGTGTATATAGGCCCAAGTAATAGCTGGGTACTCGATCAAAATCTGCTTCAACTGTCGTGTAGCCATCGAGCTCCGCTCATTCAGTCCTTGAGTGAAAGCTTGTACAGCCCAATCGTCGGTGACCGTCGGTAGATCCATTCGTTCCGTTTGAAAACGAGATACGAACTCTCTTAGCATCTCGTTATCCTTCTGCCTTACCTTGAAAAGGTCCGATTTCCTGGTCTAGACCTTTATGGCTCCAGCGTGTGCTTTTACGAAAGAATCTGCAAGCATAGCAAAAGAATTGATAGAGTTAGACGGTAAATTATGATACCATATCATTGCTCCCCTTGACAGGGTTTCACCGATTGTTTTTTAATAATACAGATTCGATCTCATCGTCCTCTAGATCGTTCCCTTTAATGGCACATGTGTAGGAGGTTACATGTTCGTTGGGGTCGGTCGTTCCATTATATTTAGGATTTCAGGCATGCAAAACTTCTTTGGGATTGGTTTAGGAGCCGCGTTCGGGGGGAAAGGCTTCTGTACAATTTGTTTGGAATTTAAGCCCATCAATATCAGAGGTGCCCCGGGGATCTGATTAACCCTAGAGTTATACGTTTCCACTTTTTTGTCATTTGCTTCGATCCTACTTTCTCCTAACTCTATTCGTTTCGTCAGTTCTTCGATCATCTTAACGATTTCGGGATTAGTCCCCGATTCTTGCTCATTTGACCTTACTATGATTGGCCTTGTTTTGTGGGTAACTTCTTGGGGTGGACTGGGCTCGAGTCTGGTCGGTGCCTGGGTTTGGCTCTGTAATTGGGCTATTTCTACTTGTTGAGCTTGCAGTATTTCAAAAATCATACACAAGCTAATTCCGTTCTCCACGTTTTGGGTATTTCGAGCTGCAGACCGAGTTCTACCACGAATGCTATTTTCAGGGTCGGAATGTTGGTTTGCCTCGATGGCCACATGTGAATTAACGTCTATTGGCTCTTCGACCCGTGCTCCAACGGGATCGACGTGTGGACTTCCACCCCCGGGGGTTAAGTTGTTGTTCTCATCTTGAAGGCCAGCTTCGTTGTCGATAGGTAGGGCCATTAATTGAGAATTCGTCGTTTTCAGCCTGAAATCAAAGATACTTCCAAGAGCAAGCGTAAAATGGTGTGTTTTGTAGAGATTCGTACCAAATAACCACTGTTATCCTTAGCCCCACGGTGGGCGCCAAACTGTTTACCCGAAAAATAGATAGAGTTAAATTTGTATGTAGTTCTAAGGGTACGTGGTATAACTTGGCACAAATAAGAAAAGTAATTAGAAATATATCGAATATTGACTGTAAAGAATGAAATACGAACCAATATTGAATAGAAGGCGATTTTATGAACAAAAAAGATGAATCAATGTATAAAGCTCATAAAAGGATATTCTCTACTGTATTTCTCTGTGAATAGTAATATCTCAATATGAGAGTGTATGTATGCCTTAATGTCCGATCCCCTTACAGAAATAATAGCCATTCCTCTTATAGTGGAGGGATCCTATTTTGGATATAATTAAAAATACATAGTGGGGATCCCATGATAGATTAGTTTTTTCCTAATTCCAGCCGAGATTCTCTCTCTTAGTACGGTTGTAATGGCTCTTGTCTCTGGGCTCGATCTTGGTCGGATTTGGTATTGGTCGATTTTCATATTTAAAGCTCGATATTAACTCGAGCTCGATATTGACTTGAGCTCGATATTGACTCGGGGCTCGGTATCGAATAGGGCTTGATATTGGTCGGTCTCTGGCCCTTAAGCTCGATGACACCGCTTCACTTCATAGTTCGATTTGGACTCGAGCTCGGTAATGACTTCGCGCTCGGTATTTGATCGGTCCTAGAAATTCGAGCTTGGTAACCTGGATTCAGATCTCATCTCGATATTATGAAGATGTCCTTCGGTCCATTATGTTCCCATCTTGACTAACCATATAAAGGTCGAAACCGGTTTTGACCGTATACATATATACTTTTAAGACTTTATATAGAATTTTCATTAAAAAATATCTAGAAATATTTGAGATTCTCTCATGGGGTGTACTATTTAATTGAACTATGAAGTGAATTCGTTTTTATTTACTTTAAATAATAGATTGTATCACTTTCTTATCAAGTGTTATTGAAATGTGTTAATCATCTCTTTGTTCTTCCATATTCATATATCAAGATTTCTTATATCTTTTTCGAATTTAATATAGTATTTCGATAATTTAAAATTAAATAGAACATATCATCTTTTAGGTATCATATTGGTTTTTATGTTTAATTATTAAATTCGGTTAATTTTGAAAGCTTACATCAATGAAAAGTTATTGTATCATGTGTTACTAATTCTTTTTCCATAATAATAATTTAGTAGATCGTATATTTCTCAATTTTTACTAATATATATTCACTTATCAAAAAATTTATCTATAACTTTAATAAAGTACGATTGGAATAATATTTATGTAAAAAAAACCCTGAAAAAACACAAAAAACCCAATAAAATCGAACAAATCCAAATCGATATAATTGGTTCAGTTTATTTTGATAAATATCGAGTCAACCCGATCCATGTACTTCCCAATCAACTATGTTAATAATTTGCAACCACTAACATGTAATCCACAAATGGAGGCTTACAGCGGCTGCACGTGGCTATTGTTCTATCCTTGTAATTAACTATATTAAGCATGAACAAACCACAAAGTACACAAAAATATGAACCCAAACTTAAAATTAGCCAACAAATGCAACATCCAAAAGGGGAATATTGATTGTCTATTTTATATTTCAAATTGATACAAAGATTTTCTATAATTTATATTTTCTTCTTTTTAAAGCATTCTTGACAGTGAACCCATGCCTTGTTAGCTGTTACCTTAAACACAGCCACACAACTTATACTCTCCAACACTTCCAAAACAGATTCTTTGGTGTTTTTCCTCTTCTTTTTATTTTTTATTTTTTATTTTTTTATCTATATTTAGTAGAGATTTGGTTCTCAGTGACTTGTTTTCATTGTTATTTTTCCATATATGGCAGTACGAAAAGTTTGACTATAAGACTATACTTTTTCACCCCTTTTTCCCCCGTTTTATATCACAAAACGAGACACCAACGATAGAAATAACTTAGGGACTGCGTAATTACAAGTGTTATTATATTTAAAGCGAAACATATCAAATTAATAAGTTGTTATCAATGCATTAGTTGAAGGAATAAGCTAACGTAATATCTTAGTTTAAACTACGTTAAAATATTCAACGGAGGTATCGGAGTTTAAGCAATCTTTTTAGAATATGGTTCTTAAAATTTGTAACTTAATAATAAAAGGTTAGAATGCATCAATCTAAAGATGAAAAATAGCCACCAGGTTCTGGATTGATTGATGATTGATTAATAAGTCAAATCTTGTATGCTTTGCGTTTGTGGTTATTCTTTCAGAGTTTGTTTATGTCTTGATTAAGAAATTGAGAAAATAAATAGACAGATACCCTGTGGAATAATAAAAAGACAAAAGCTTTACGTTATCGTCTAATAATCAATTATCATTTCGCAACTTGTGAGAAGTTTGACGTTGTATTAGGTATGTTCGAGATGTCTCACAAGAAAAGAATAGATAGGCGTAGGAATATATTTGGTTAAAACTGATGAAAACAATTGTGGTTGAAGTTGCAGTTGGAAAAGAGTATTTAGAAGTTGATGCTTTATTTGAATATAAATTTTACATGAAAGGTTAAAAAAAAAAAGTTTTTACTTGGAAATCTCGTCTAACAAAATTTTCAAGAGTTCACTAGAATATCAGATATCGAATACCGAACCAGTTTTACATGGGCAGACTGATTGAAGGGAGAAATGGAGAAACTGGATTCAGAACACTTATGCGCGTAAAATTGTCTTTCTAAGGCTAACAAATCTGAAAAAAAAAGAAGCAACATTTTACAATTGACAACAGCAACAAACCCTATATATTTTCATATGCGGAGTACGAGGAGTATAGTGTATAAGCAGATCTTACAAACCTTACCTTGTGTACAAAAAAAAAAAATTGTCCCCGAAAGAATCGGCTGAGTTTGCAGAAAACAACCATACCGTTTTACACAAAGAAAATGCGTTTACATCAATATTCATAACTATCGCTTTATTGATATAGTAAAGTTTGGTTTTATGAGCGTGATATCCGCTATCTACAAAGTGATTTTTGAAAAGGTATTCTAACTATTTTTCGTCTCAGATTCCAAAGGATTGAATGGTTTTTTCCTCAGCCCGCCACCCTATGAAATAGACAATATAGGAAGTTAGGAACTATGGTTTTAACGTATGTCGATTCAAACTCCTAAAAGGATATAGATTGTTTGTCTCAAGTATTACAAAATCACCAAAAAAATTCCTTTCGTGTAACAGTTGATACATTTAATCAAATTCATCAAAGAAGACGTCGTGTGAGGGTAAATCTCTGTGTATGCAAATTTAAGGACAAAAGATGATAAGCTTACTATACGCAACAATAAATAAAAGATAAGGAAAACCAAAAATAGAAAGAAGAAGCATGTAAAGCAATGAGAGTCATGACTCACGAGAATTCTGTTTAAAGAAAATGGCATCAAAATAAGAGTGGGGAAATTTTAAAGAAATGGTACCGACAAATTCTACACATACACACATCAAATAATTCGTTTGTTTTTTCGATTTTTATTTCCTGAAATCCGAAACCAAAATTTCTAAATCCTTCATCTTAATCCAAACCAAAAGATTGAAAAAATCATAGCAAATACTAAAATAATTGATTCAGTTGGATTTTTCGGTTTCATTGGAATAATGCAAACCACTACCAAAAAACAAAGGAAAACCCCCTTTACAACAAGACTCTACAGATAGGTGAAAAAATCAGTTTACCCTCATTTTCAACTGTCTTCAAATACGTAGATAATATCATTTATCCTATGGAAACTACAGAAAAGTGGATAGTACATATTACAATGATATCACAATAGTCAATCATTATCAATAGATTAGGTCGGTTGTCATAACAAAATAAGATAACGGTTCATCTTAAAAATGAATAATAATTAAATTTGTACGCGATTTAAAAAATATATAATTTAATTTAATATGAATGATTTAAGAACAACAAATAATTAAACTAGAGAGAATAAACGATTAAATCAATCGCGATGGAACAATCAAGCCTGGTTTTAAGTTGAACACTGAAAATTGGCTCCGATCGAGCTCTCGATATGAGCTCGACAGAAATGAACTTTTATTACTTTGATGTGCGTGTCAACCATGGTTTAAAATGAAAAAGTTCTCCCATTTATATAGTAGGGGAATTTCAATCCTAGTACAAGTCTAAATAAGGTAAAAATCTTCTTTTTTCGGTAAATGTCGATTCGCAGTTGACATCGGACGGGATTCGCACCGTAATATCCGGTTGAGGACAAATATTACGGCTCTCTGCTCGGCATGCTTAACCGTTTCTCTTTTTCCTCGGTCTCGAAACATCACTTGGTCCGGATCCGTTGTTTAGCCGTGCCCGATCCCAAATGCACCGTTTGTCCCCTACGAGCTCCGAAACGAGAGACCCTTCGGCTTCGCTCGAGGTTGCGCCAGATCATGCTTCCCTTTCGTTCCTCTATTGGGGAATCAGATGTAACATTATTTCCAATTTTACCCATACACAATAACCTTCACTGACCACAGAGGCATACAGTTGTTTAACAATAGTTGAATTTAGGTTTATAATTTCATTTTCTTAGCATCTGAGGTACTGACCATAAATTTGATGATTTTCTATATCACTTGTTTAGAATAAGCCAATAATTAGCCTTTTCCTCTCCTCAAATCCCTCATCTTTGTACAAACAACAACTTTGAATTAATAACGACTATTAAATGATCTCCTTACTTTAGAACTAATGCATAGTCGTGAATTGTTTCGGTTTGATCAATAAAAAAGCAAGCGCGTATTTGTGCTTGTGCTTAGCTTAGTATTTTTCTAATATTTTGAATAAATTACCCATTTACTTTTTCTCTTTTGTCTGCTAAGGGAGTGGTTTTAAAGGGACGTGAAATGATGATTGTGATAGGTATCACAATTTAGTTGCATCGACACTATATCTTACTTTACTTCAATTATGGAGTTGTATTATTGTATAAACAAGGTTATACGTATGTGATAAAGAATATAAATAAAATGCTTATAGGTCTCTGTGACTGTGATATCAACTTTTGACATTAAAGCACTAAGCGTAATCAATCAAAATTAATAGCACACATCGAAACAATTTCTACAGTTAAACAATAAGTTTTCGGCTTCACCAACTTAAAGTAAAATTTATTAACCCTTTCAGTAAATTAAACATCATAGTGATAATCAATAAGGTTGTAATATTTTTTTCTAAGGTATTAGGTTCTATTATTCACCGCCTACTCAATATGAAGATATTATATAATGTAATAATAATGCAGACCTTATCCAAAATTAAGACAATTATATACCTACATCTGGTTAGCTGTTACTCCTAACACCTCCCTATTTGCAACAAGTCAAAAGAACTTATCCAAAACTAATCTTTAATGTGGCTCTTGATTAGTAGTAATCGTATGGATCAACATCATTAAATCAGAGTTAATAAAATATGCGTGACTTGCCAAAAGCTAATTTGGACTTTAAAACTGGCGACGGGCAAATAAAAGTTGATAATGTATCTGTGAGACATGACAAGATGGAAAAAAAAGGGGTATTACTTTTAATCCGTGTCAGAAACTATTTACATCCGGTAGCTGAAAAGTGTATCAAATTTATATAATTTTTGTATATAACATACAGAATATATATACATATATACACAAAAAATATACAAAAATTATACATTTTTCAGCTATTGTTTTGAGAGTGGCTATACAATTTCATTTTTTCAAAATAAAAATAAAAATTATGGGCTTAATTATGGGTCTAATAGTGGATGTCATTATCATTAGGGCCCAGTCACGAACCTTTATGATCCTTGATGGGCCGAGAGTTCCAAATGACGCACGACAGAAATGGCCCATCATCTTTTTTAAGGAAAAACAAAAATTAATTATACATAGGGGCCGGGGTAACGGAAGGAAATTACAAATGGGAGAATCGAACCCTCACGGATAAAATAAAAATTTAAGTATTCAACAACTCAACTACTAAGATTCCCAAGAGCTCCAAATGACGCATGACAGTGACGACCCATCATTTCATTATTTCACAACAGTATTTTAAACATCTATGCCCTATTATTTTGCTTTGATATCACGCTCAAAATTTCCAAAGTCGGAACTAAAATGTGGTTTTTTTGGACTCAAATAATCAAAATATGTGAAAAGAATAATTGGTGACCATAATATATATAACGCCCTTTTATAAGGCGTTATACCTTAACGGTCGTTTGCCCAGTTAAGTATATCCCCCTTATTTAAGGCGCTATATATATAACGCCCTAACTTACAACGCTATATATATTATGTGGCTCACCAATGATTCTTCTGGGCTTAACTGACATAATAATAATTCAACTGGGTATAACGCCCATATTTAAGGCGCTATACCTCAAATAATTGTACCCTCGGACTGGTTTTTGCCTTATTTAAAGAGGTTAAGGATTTTGTAAAAATTCATTCATAAATATTCTCAAATCTTCTGAAATATTTCTTCGTTAAATTATTTTGCATTTTGTCATAATGTTTGAAGAGCGAAAAATTAGGGTTTCATTTTGTCATAATGTCATAATGCGCATATAATGTAAACCATTAATAATGTTGATATTATTTACTGAAATATGTATATAAAATAAAAAAAAGTCAATGTGTCCCAGCCTATATGCTTTAAAGCAGCCGCTGCCCTGAGGCGCATCCCATCCCGCCCAGCTACACTCTCAGGATTATCCTCATCACGTTGCCTCTTTATCGGAGGATACGCTGCAACATGATCGTCAGTAAGGCTGGCAGGCTCGGTAGAAGGGGTCGTCGGTCCAGCAGTAACCTACAGAATAATAAAATATTTTAGTATATGAAATATATATTAGTAACGTACGTGTTAGCTAAAAATATTTAAATTGTCTTACCATGATCTCAGCGGGCTCCTAAATATAATCATCCGTCTCAGGCACGTCAGTATCGCACAAAGTGGTCTCCGTGACGGGCGAGGATGATGCCTTAAAAATAATGCTTTAGATATTTATGACTAATCAATGAGATAAAAACAAATATAAATAATAGTAATACAAACTAACCAAATCTTGTGAAAGATCCCTCGATGATGAGCCATAACTCAGTCGGTGCCCACTATCCATATCTCGTGTCGGACGATCATCAGCAACCGTCGATGGCTCTGGAGGGCCAGGAAAATACTGATCCCACTCCTGTCGCGTAATGGTCGTGCCCGCGATCAACAATGGAGTTGGGGGGTCACCTGCGAAGTTCCTATAGTAAGCTGAAGGCTGAATGACATTATATCTCTAGGAGCATGGTCTGGCTCATGGTGGTCACCCGGCTGATCAACTCCAACATCCTCAACAGGTGCCTCAACTCCCCCATGCTGGGGACCACGTCCTCGCCGACCCCTACGACCTTGTGGGACACCCCTACCTCTCTGGGCACGCCTGTCACGTCGACCACGTTCAGGCTCCACTGGTGGCCCACGATGGTAGTGCTCTGGAGGCACATACTCAGCCTCGTATCCTAAGCGCTCATCATCTTGGGCTCGCCTCAATGTTCGGGAAGCCAGATCTGTAACCTGCCGGCCATACTCGTGCAAAGCGGCTGCTCCCTCGCCGGTATGATGTTGCATTTGCAGTCCTAACTGGTAGAATAAATATAGGCTAATAGCCTGCACAACATGTATAATATTAATTACGGAACGCTATGTTAATGTTATAAATAAGTATACCAAATAACATACCAGTGCCTCGTGCCTCCCGGCATATGAAATGTATCGACTGCTAGCGAGATGAACCGGATTCTCGACGAAAAGTCGGGTAACGCTGCGGTACCAGCCCATATACTCATGCTCACCATCCGTTAGGTCAGGTGGAGGGGGTGGCGGAATCAGGTCATGTCGTTGGTCCCAAATATTGATCTGCGACTCTAGCCATGCCACATATGTCTGGTCAACCCCAAAACGATCATCCCGTTGGTAATGTGTCCTATGCCAAGCGGGCGGTGGAGGTACAAGCTGCGGTCGACCAAACTGGCGAAGGACTCGCTCGGTGGCATGATGCTTGACAATATCGAGACACGTCAACGGGACGGAAGAGCTCTACATAATTCGGCCGGTCGAGCAATAATCGGGCAAACCAGATATTAGCTCGTCACTGTATGGCCTACAAATGAACTATTAAGTAAAAACAGGAACCGTGAGTATACACAACACATATAAAGCCAGGCCAATTAAACTTAAGTATACATTTACCTGCGCGCCCTCCAACAAATCTAACAAATCCCTGCAATAGGGGAGATTATATCGAGCCTCGTACTCACGTCCGTATCCCCGCCTATCAACCCACCTCCTAGCTAAAGGGAGAAACGGTGGAGGTGGTGTATCCGGAGCGAAGGGTGGTAGAGGTGGCTACAATTGTAGGAACCGCTCCCAGGCCCAAACCTAATATACAACGTGGACGTAAAATTTAAGGTATATTTTTACTATATATGTTATAATCATGAAAATAATTGACTATGTTTTCCCCTGTATTAGCGGCAAAAATCCGGCAACGTCTCATTGCGTGCCCATGCTCGGCCAGCACATCTGCCTGTACAAGTAACCAAGAACAGTTGCACCCAAGCTGTAATTATGTAAATCATCTAGCCACTCAAAATGATGAAGAAAACTCAAGCTGACTAGGTTTCTCGAAGTGTTCGGGAACAATACCCCTCCAAACATAAGCAACATCAACAACCTCGTGTATCGGTTAATATGGAGGTCGGGTGTATCATCCCTAATGTCTGCATGCATCGCCTCCAGATGCAACCGGACGGGCGTCAACTGCAGACGACTAGCCCCGACTAATGCATCCTCATCCGCTGGTTGGAAACCGGTGAGCCGCTGTAACATCTCCAGGTATTGCAATCCCGTATAATCTTTGATAGCATACGGTAAATCTACAGGATGTCTATCAACCGGCAGCCCATACAGAACCTCCACGTTGTAACGATCCGACCGATCGTTTTGAGCTCCAACATACCGTTCGACGGTTTGGGGCCATGAGCAGCTTCACTTCAGGTATTATGATTTGTACGCATGGTCGGAATTTAATTTCAGGAAGTTCGAAGTTGATTTGGAAAGAAAATTCTAATTTCGGAAGCCTTAAGTTGGAGGAATTGACTAAAGGGTGATTTTTGAGTAAACAATCTCGGAATCGGGATTTGAAGGTTCCAACAGGTTCGTATGATGATTCTGGACTTAGACGTGTGTCCGGATCGAGTTTTGGATGACCTGAGAATATTTCGGCGCCTATTGTGGAATTGGCATTTTGAAAGAATTTCATAAATTTGGGTTGAAGTGCATTTCAATCTTATCGATGTCTGTTTGGGATTCCGATACTGGAAATAGCTCCGTATGATGATTCTAGTGTTGGCAGCGCCTTCAGAAATGGATTCGAAGGTCCGTAGGTCATTTGGCGAAAGTTAGAAATTTGAAGGTTTTTGAGAAGATTGACCGGAAGTGGACTTTTTGGTATCGGGGTCGGATTCCGATTCAGAAAGTTGGAGTAGGTCCGTAATGGTGAATGTTACTTGTGTGCAAAATTTAAGGTCAATCGGACGCGATTTGCTAGGTTTCGGGATCGATGGTAGAAGTTGAAGTTTCAAAGTTCACTAAGTTTGAATTGGAGGGTGATTTATGTTTTAGCTTTGTTTGATATGATTTAAAGGTCGACTAAGTTCGTAATGTGCTTTGGGACGTGTTGGTATATTTGGTTGAGGTACAGAGGGCCTCGGGTGGATACCGTATGGTTAACAAAATGAATTTGGAGTTGAAGAAAGAGCTGAAGCAGCTGGTGTCTGGTGCAATAGCACCTGCGAGAAAGGGGACGCAGGTGAGAGCCCGCAGGTGCGGCGTTATGGTCGCAGAAGTGGTCCTGGACCACCTGGGCAAGGGCCGCATATGCGAAGTTGGAGGTGCTGATGCGCATCCGCAGGAGCGGTCAAGCCTCCGCAGAAGCGGTCTCGCAAAAAGCGAGCCGCTGATCGCAGAAGCGGACAAGCCAGCTAAGGGGGAAAACAACATATGTGTGATTATTTCCGCAGATGCGGTTGGCTAGCCGCAGAAGCGAAAATCGTGGCTGGACAAAATGTTTTAAAGCTGGGTTTGGGTTCATTTCACCCATTTTCCACACAGCTTGGACGATTTTTAGAGCTCTTCAAGGGAGTATTTTCCCCATCCTATGCAAGTGATTCCCACCTATTGCAAGTTAATTACTTGGTTTACATATGGATTTAGACATGAAATTTGTAGAAATTTGGGATTTTTGGTAGAAAAATCTAGAAATGGATATTTTTGGATTTTGACCATGAAATTGGACATGGAATTTAGAATAAATTGTATGTTTGAGTTCATGGTGATATGGGTAAGGTTTATCTTCGAAAAGTTTCGGAATCCGGGCACGTGGGCCCGAGGGTAATTTTTATCGGCTTTTCAAGCGAAGTTAGGAATTGTTATAAATTGGATTATAATAAGTATTAGAGTGTATATTTATGGATTTGCACGTTTATTTACTAGTTTTGGAGCGTTGGGCATCGGTTTGAGTTATTGGAAGGGCTTGGAAGTCGGTTATGGAATTTCAGAGCGAGGTAAGTCTCCTTTTTAACCTTGTAAGAGGGAACTTACCCCATAGGTGAACTTAATTAATATGTGTTGTTGTTTGTGGGGGCTACGTATACACGAAGTGATGAGAGTCCGTACGTAGCTACTATTCTTATTTATGTCTGGGTAGTATTAAGTTTACACCATGCTTGTGGACACCATCATTTGATTATATTTGTTAACTTTATCAAATGGAACTGAGTTGAGGATTTTTAAGTATTTAAAAGCTTCAAATCGTATTGTCTTTATTTTGAAAAGAATCAGGAAAGGGTTATGATTTATTGACAAATTTATATTTGACCGCATCGCATGTATGATCCGCGAGCAGGGTAATAGATGTATCTATGGTTCGCGCCATTCGACCCTCGGTAGTGCACAGTTTACATTTATGTTGGATCGGTCCGAACATCCTCAGTGGTATTGGTGTGTAATAATAGAACTGGAAGTTTCTTTCATAATCGGTATAAATTCATTATTTGTGTGATCGTATGTTTTAAAAGAAGGAAGTGATTCAAGCTCTTAAATATTTCTGAAGACTTGTTCAATTATTTCTTGTTATGAGTTTTATTGTTATATATATCTTGCTTAATTAGAATTTCATATTATCATATTGTTGGCCCTTGGTAAGTGTCGGAGTCGACCCCTCGCCACTACTTCTTCGAGGTTAGGCGGGATACTTACCGGGTACGCATTGATTTACGTACTTATTCTAAACTTGCTGCACGTTTTAGTGCAGGTGCATATATGTCTAGTGGCCTCGTGGGCATAGAATCGCGATTATTGTGGGGACTTAGGTGAGCTGCCTTCCACGTTACGAGTCCGCAGCCAGCAGAGTCTCCTTCAGAGTATTTATATTTTCCTGTCCAATTTGTATTCCGGACATATGTTGTATTTTATTTTATATTCCTAGTTGATGCTCATGCACTTGTGACATCGGGTTTTGGGCGATTATGGGTTGCACTGTATTGGAATTTTTAAAGATATTATTATTTATTTTGTAAACTTCATCTTTTACTATTTAATTGAAGGAAATATGATTTCAGAAATATTAAAAATGAGAACCAAATTAAGTATTTATTTTTGGCTTGCCTGACCGCGGTGTTCGGCGCCATCACGACCTTTAATGGATTTTGGGTCGTGACAACATGGTATCAGAGCACTAGGTTCACTTAGGTCTCACGAGTCATGAGCGAGTCTAGTAGAGTCTTACGAATCGGTACAGAGACGTCTGTACTTATCTTCGAGAGGCTACAGGACTGGTAGGAGCACTTCCCTTCTTGATTCCTCATCGTGCGATTTGATTCCTTTGAGGCTTATGCCTTCATTCTCTTCCTATTAAGTCTTATCCGACGTGAAGTGCTTGTTATAAATTAGAATCGAGGGATTTTAATGGTACTATAAATGTGGTGCAAGATGTTTCTCCCTGCGAATTTGATTGGGCTATTGTCGTCGCCTCGCGGAAGGCCGTTTCGTCGTTACAGCTCAATATCAGCATCTCCTAAGGATTTGAGATTTGGCATCGATTTTTATGACGATTCGTGTGTTGCTATCGCACCGTGTTTGTGTAATGGTAGGATTCTTGTCTATGCGCCGAAGCAATGAATGACTTGGAAATGAGGTTTACTCAGTGCATGATTCAGAGATCCAGTATTTTATTTCCGATAAAGGAAAGGCAATCGGACTATGAATGTTCAGGTTTAGATTGACGGAGTAACGAGACTTGGTATTTCGAGCATGGTGGAATTTTCATCTATGATGTGGTGTCGTCACCCTGGATTGAATGTGTTAAGTTCGCCGGTGTTATGGTCTTCATCAATTTGCCTTCGGGCAGGGTGGTGTGAAACAATATCGGGGAAGTGGCTGTCAGAGATCGGAATGTGCGGTGGTTCAGGACTTAATCGGTGGTCCGGGTGTTGAGGTCTCAAGGAAGATGATCTTCGAAAAGGTTTAAAGTTGGTAACGATCTATTGGTTTAAGTGCTACAGAGATAGATATTGAGTTAAGGCAACAACTGAGTAGCGAAGGATGAGGAAGGACATGTGGGGGGTGTCTTGCAGTGGTTAAATTCTAGAAGGTTAAGTGTGAGAAACAAAAGTCAGGTAGTTGCTTAAAGGAGAGGGTTTGACCAAAGTGGAGAGTGGCAGAGTTGCATATGGGTTCTGTGGTAGGATGACTATACGCGTTGTGGGAAGTCAGAGTGATTTGGGATTCATGGTGGACAGTGACTAGGTCTATGGGCTTAATTTGGAATATTGGCTGCTATATTGAGGAAGATTGGGTGTGACATGAGGGAGTTGCTTAATAGGAAGCAGGATATAACATGACTTTGGATTGGAATGTATTTTCGCACCTTTAGTTGATGTCCATGAGGGGTGAACGGAATTGTACAACTAGTGAATGAGCACGGGCTCAGGATGGTTTATTGGTTTTGTGGTAATTATACTTGGTGCAGCATTGTTGGAAGGTGTCGGCACGAAATTTCAACAGGTGGGTTATCTCCGGTGAGCAGGTTAACGGTTGTGTGGTGTTGATGAAGCTTCTACGAAGAATTTCACTCTCTAGCCGATGAGAGGTTGAACATGTGAATATGGCTAGTGATTCAGAATGTTCATGAAATGGTTAACAGGAAGATTTCGAGGAATTTGGCGGGTCGATTGCGCGAGATCATGTCAATAAGAGATAAGGAATCTTGGTAAGTTCCAGGGTTATGTAATGGTAGCTTTAAGCTAAGTGGGAGAGCCCCACCGCCTACGATTGGATTGCATGGTTGGCTACTTTAGAGGCTTCTGGTTATCGGTATGTTGGTGGGCTATTACGGCTAAGGAAAGAGAACGTCAGTGGTGAATTGAGCAAAGGATTTGAGGTATGTGTGCTATAATTGGCCTTATCGATTCATGTTCAGGTTTTGGGAAGACTTAGAGTTTATGCTTCGTGTAGAGGTGAGTTACAAGGAACGTGATTCAGCCAGGTATTTCTTTGAGAGGGTGTTCATGTGCCAGTAGGGCCTTGGAGTTTGATCATAATTGGAAACAAGTCATAGTGGATGACTCTCAACAATGGTTCTAGTGGGTTCAAAGTATGGTGCCAATGGATTTCGAGCCAGTTGTATGATTAAGTAGTGAGCTTTTGCAGCAGCTTATGAAGAGTGGCTTGGAGTGTTCTACGTTATCTTCGGTCTGTGTTGTGGCATTAGAGGAATGGAAGAAAATAACTTTGTATTCATAGAGGGATTTTCAAAATAGGTATACCAGTTGAAGACGCGAATGTGTACACAAGGAGGGCACGAGATAGTTCATGTGTTTTGGAGACAATGTGGTTTCGTGAAATGGGGTCAGCCACGATGAGTGTGGATTGAGTTCGTTATATTGATAAAGGAGTTTTTGTTATTTCTAAGAAAGATTCAGAGTAAATTAGAAGAAGTCAGATTCGGTTAGCAATGATTGAATCAGCATGATGATGGAAGTGATCAGTTCCTTCAGTGTGTTAAGTATACCTGTGAATTGTGGCAGTACATGCGAGGTTTGACGGCTGCCGTAATTGATCTTATTTGGAGACATGCTCGTATTATGGCCTGTTATGTGTAGATGGAGCCCGTAAGAATTATGGTGGTTTAAACCACCACTCGAGGTTTGTATTTTTGTGGTTATGGGAATTCAGTCACGTGGGGCAATTGTTCTCATGAAATGAGTTAAGTGAGAAGTTTTTATATGATGAAGTGTGTAACCTATTGGTGGTTCAGGAGTTATGATGAAATTCTAATACTCTTGCGTATTAGTATGTTAGGTGCAGTGAGCGACATGGGAATTAAAAGTTGAGGATCAAGGTTGCATTTGATGTCGACAAGAATGTCACGAGCTCGGATAAACAGGGAAGAATTCAAATGTTTAGAGTAAGATGGTATTGTCCTTAGCGTCACCTGAGATCGGTGTCCTGTGTAAGAGGCTTTGTGTACTGATTTATAGCTTCTTGATTTGCTTTACAACATTATGTGACTGGTGGTATGGATGTGCAGACTTGTTACCTGGTGCGGAGGGTCGTGGGAGTATATCCCACGGGAAGATTGTATAAGTGTGTCATGTAGTAACTTGATTTATTAAAGATTGGAAACCAAGTATGGGGATTGTGGTACTATCGCTAATGTGAGAATTTATGCCTGGAGGTCGCTCGGTTCATTTGGTTGTGGAATGTGGAAGTTTGTTTCGGATTTGACGGTTGTTCTTATGTGTTGTGAATAGGTCATTGTGGGCCCTTGAGAGGCTACTTAGTCAAGCACGGTATGATCAGAATCGGTTTGAGGTCCGTGGATGGATCTAAATGCGAATGTGGGCTCTATATCAGGCTGGATATGCTCATCTCAGCATAGCGTTGTTTTCGGGAGGGTCTTCGGGCCTTGGATGTTATTCCTGTCGTCAGCTATCCCGTGTAATCTATATTATACCAAGTGGGTTGTGAGGTGATTTGATTATTCGCACTCGTATTTAGATCCCATATGTTTTGTGGTATTATGTGAGCAGGATGGCTCTCGAGATACAGGTCATATATCGCACCTTAGTGGTGCTTGCGTTTTGTAGCGCGTGACGCTACCCCTCTCCCCACGATTTGTATTATGCACTTGGCGTGCTTATGGTTGATATTCGGGCATTTCGTGTGTATGAGCATTACGGCTCGAGGTATGTTTTCCTTAGATTATTATGTGTGGACCGGGTGGCACGCCGCCACGGGCATCATGGTTGAATCGGGTTGCACGCCGCAATGGTATCATGTGTGGATCGGGTTGCACGCCGCAACAGTGTGATGTTGAGTACAATTCCCTATACCTATTCTTGTGTTTTTTTCTTCTCAGTTCCTGGGGAAGGTTTATAACACCTTTTCGGTTGTTTAATTAGTTACGTGGGTTAAGTAGTTCTTTCTAGAGTTCGTTTCCTTATGTACCACATTTGAGTTTATAGATTGTTGGCACATGGTGGCATCATATGAGACCTTTGGTAGTGTTTGTGGTGGCTTATTGCCGGAACGACTTGTACTGGGTTAGATCAGATTTTTGGACCTGGGATCAGTGCGATCAGATTTATATAAAGCATATTAAAGAGTAAATATTGTTATTCAGTCCAGAATGAGGTAATGGTTCTTGTCGGGAGGAGATATTCTACAAATTATAATTTGGCAGGTGGCTATGAGTTCTACACATCTTCTCTGTCGTGGCATTTCAAGAATTGGAAGAAGACTTATATGAGTCATGAGGTGTGTTGTAAGCATCAGATTCGTGGGATTTCGGCTATTGTTGTCAGAGGATGTTATTATGGTCATGTGAATGATGCGGTGCATGATATGAATTCAGCGAGAGTATACAATCACGTATTGGTACATCGTGTAGTGAGTGATACGGTGTTCAGGTGATGGGAGCAGGCCTAGCAGAAAATTTCGGATGTTGGAATTTGGCTCTAAGGCTAATTTAACTAAGCGAAAAGGGAAATCTTCGGATTTGCTTGAGAAAATGTACTCAACCGAGTAGTGGTAGCACGGGCAGGTGCATGAGGTTTTAAACAGTAATTTCAGACAACTCCAGAGTAGTTCTTAGAACGTTCGCGAACGAACGTATGTTTAAGTGGGAGAGAATGTAACGACCCGACCAGTCGTTTTGAGCTCCAGCGCATCGTTCATCGGTTTGGTGCCATGAACAACTTCACTTCAGGTATTATGACATGTACGCATGGTCGGAATTTAATTTCGGGAAGTTCGAAGTTGATTTGGAAAGAAAATTTTAATTTCGGAAGCTTTAAGTTGGAGGAATTGACTAAAGGGTGATTTTTGAGTATACTACCTCGAAATCGAAATTTTATGGTTCCAACAGGTTCGTATGATGATTTTGGACTTGGACGTGTGTCCGGATCGCATTTTGGATGACCCGGGAACGTTTCGGCACCTATTGTGAAAGTTGACATTTTGAAAGAATTTCATAAATTTGGGTTGAAGTGCATTTCAATATTATTGATGTCCGTTTGGGATTCCGAAACTAGGAATAGCTCCGTATGACGATTTTGGTGTTAGGAGCGCATCCAGAAGTGGATTCGGAGGTCCGTAGGTCATTTTGGAGTCATTTGGCGAAAGTTAAAAATTTGAAGGTTTTTAAAAAGTTTGACCGGAAGTGGACTTTTTGGTATCGGGTCGGATTCTGATTCCGGAAGTTGGAGTAGGTCCGTAATGTCGAATGTGACTTGTGTGCAAAATTTGAGGTCAATCGTACGTGATTTGATAGGTTTTGGTATCGATTGTAGAAGTTGAAGTTTCAAAGTTTACTAAGTTTGAATTGGAGGGTGATTCGTATTTTTAGCGTTGTTTGATGTGATTTAAAGGCTCGTTTAAATCCATGATGTGCTTTAGGACGTATTGGTATATTTGGTTGAGGTTCCAAGGGTCTCGGGTGGATTTCGGGTGGTTAACTGATCGAATTTGGAGTTGAAGAAAGAGCTGAAGCAGCTGGTGTCTGGTGCAATCGCACCTGCGAGAAAGGGGCCGCAGGTGCGAGCCCGCAGGTGCGGCGCTATGGTCGCAGAAGCAGTCCTGGTCCACTTGGGCAAGGGCCGCAGTTGCGGAGTTGGGGGCGCTGATGCGCATCGGCAGGAGCGGTCAAGGCTCCGCAGAAGCGGACAAGCCAGCTAAGGGGGAAAACCGCATTTGTGAGGTTATTTCCGCAGATGCGGAGCCATAGATGCGGTTGGCTAGCCGCAGAAGCGAAAATCGTGGTTGGGCAGAATGTTTTAAAGCTGAATTTGGGTTTATTTCACCCATTTTTCACATGGCTTGGGCAATTTTTAGAGCTCTTCAAGGAGTATTTTCGCCATCCTATGCAAGGTAAGTGATTCCCACCTATTGCAAGTTAAGTACTTGGTTTGCATATGGATTTAGACTTGAAATTTGTAGAAATTTGGGATTTTTAGTAGAAAAATCTAGAAACTGATATTTTTGGATTTTGACCAAGAAATTGGACATGGAATTGGGAATAAATTGTATATTTGAGTTCATGGTGATATGTGTAAGGTTTATCTTCAAACATTTTCGGAATCCGGGCACGTGGGTCCGAGGGTGATTTTAATCGACTTTTAAAGCGAAGTTAGGAATTGTTATAAATTGGATTATAATAAGTATTAGAGTGTATATTTATGGATTTTCACGTTTATTGACTAGTTTTGGAGAGTTGGGCATCAGTTTGAGTTATTGGAAGGGCTTGGTAGCCGGTTATGGAATTTCAGAGCGAGGTAAGTCTCCTTTCTAACCTTGTAAGATGGAACTTACCCCATAGGTGAACTTAATTAATATATGTTATTATTTGTGGGGGCTACGTGCGCACGAAGTGATGAGAGTCCGTACGTAGCTACTATTCCTATTTATGTCCAGGTAGTTTTAGGTTTACACCATGCTTGTGGACACCGTTATATAATTATATTTGTTAACTGTATCAAATGGAACTGAGTTGAGGATTTTTAAGGATTTAAAAGCTTCAAGTCGAATTGTCTTTATTTTGAAAAGAATCAAGAAAGGGTTATGATTTATTGATAAATTTATATTTGACCGCGTAGCATGTATGATCCGCAAGTAGGGTAATAGATGCATCTATGGTTCGCGCCTTCGACCCTCGACAGTGTACAATTTACATTTATGTTGGATCGGGCCGAACGCCCTCGGTGGTATTGGTGTGTGATAATAAAACTGGAAGTTTCTTTCATAATCAATATAAGTTCATTATTTGTGTGATCATATGTTTTAAAGGAAGGAAGTGATTTAAGCTCTTAAATATTTCTGAAGACTTGTTTAATTAATTCTTATTCTGAGTTTTATTGTTATATATATCTTACTTAATTAGAATTTCATATTATCATATTGTTGGGCCTTAGTAAGTGTCGGAGTCGACCCTTCGTCACTACTTCTTCGAGGTTAGGCGGGATACTTACTGGGTATGCGTTGATTTACGTACTCATGCTACACTTGCTGTACGTTTTTGTGTAGGTGCATATATGTCTAGTGGCCTCGTGGGCGCAGAGCCGCAATTATTGCGGGGACTTAGGTGAGCTGCCTTCTACGTTACGAGTCCGCAACCAGCAGATTCTCCTTCAGAGTATTTATATTTTTCTGTCCAATTTGTATTCCGAACATATGTTGTATTTTATTTTATATTCTTAGTTGATGCTCATGCACTTGTGACACCGGATTTTGGGTGATTATGGGTTGCACTGCATTGAAAATTTTAAAGATATTATTATTTATTTTGTAAACTTCATCTTTTACTATTTAATTGAAGGAAATATGATTTCAGAAATATTAAAAATGTGAACAAAATTAAGTATTTATTTTTGGCTTGCTTGACCGCAGTGTCCGGCGCCATCACGATCTTTAATGAATTTTGAATCGTGACACACGTCCTGAAGCGTGATAGTAGCCTCGCCAATGGGTAAATAAAATGTGCGCGTCTCCGGTCGCTACCGCTCTATTAAACCTGTGATCAACTACCAATCCAGCTAAAAACCCGTATCCTGAAGGCGTCTGACTATACGGGGATGGAGATGGTGGGCCCTAAGAAAGTTCCACATATCGTCTACTCTTTTAGTATGGAACGTATGGGCCAATAACTGCCCCTCCCATATGTACGAAGACCTATGCTCGGCCTGTAGCAACAATAGCTCTAGCGAGGCAGGTCCGGGATGCGCATGCGGAACCTCCGTGACGACTACTGTAAATTGAACAATATTAATTAAAATATTTTTTTATTGCTTAACATCTTTAAATATTTTGTAATATCTTTAATATTAAAATTTATTCGATATTTTTACTATATTGTCAATTAGGTTGATACATTTTCTATATTATAATTTTATATTTTATATGTTACTTTATTATTTTATATGTTTGTTTCTTACTCGGTTATTTTTGACTATAATAAAATTAAATAATTAAGTTTCATAACTATACATGATTTAATTATTAAATATTCATATAACAATACTTAGTTTGAGTCCAAATAAACTATATTTTTGTTCCGGACTCGATATTTGAGGCCTAGTAGCACCAAGGAATCCAATGTTCTTGTGTTCATGATGAGAAATTTTTTCCAATTTATCACTCAACAGATTTGTTATTTTATATATTAATTTAAATTTTTATATGTTAGTTTATTATTTTATATGTTTGTTTGTTACTCACCTATTTTTGACTATAATAAAATTAAATATTTAATTATTGATTTGGTTATTAAATATTCATATAACAATACTTAGTTTGAAAAATATTGTTGTTTTCTCATATTAGTTTCTTATGTTTATTGACTAGAATTGGAGAGAGGTTGTGTTTGAACTATCAACTTTTTGATATATTTTTGAGTTTAACAAGTATTTAAATGATTAGTTTTAATAACTACAAAGATACTATGCTAAATGACACTATATTTTACTACGCTAAAAGGGCACTACATTACAAATACGAGTAGTACATTAGGGCACAAAATACCACTACAAGGAACTAAAGTCACATATTCATATATGTACAACAATAACATCTAAATAAGATTAATTATTCCTAAAATAATAATTTATCTATTTTACTAGTCTTTTAGCAAATAAATAATCTAAACCGGATAAAAATAATAAATTAATTTAATCACAAAACAATCACGAAAAAATAAATGCCACAGTAAAAAGTAACTAATTAATATTTTTTTAACAAATAATAACAATTTCTCTATTTTACTAATTTTTTTAGCACACTAATAATATAATCCGGATAAAAAACAACAAGTTAATTATATCGCAAAACAATCACGAAATAACATTGAACACAGTAAAAACAACTAATAGGCATTTTTTATACATGAGTTTTAACATAAAATAAGTCGAAATACCTCGATTTAAAATTTTTGGAAAGTTGAAGATTTGGTGATTTGGAGCCGAAACAAGCAACCCACTACGAGATAACCCCTTAGATACGCTTAGGACCGAGAATTTACACTTTTTGTGGGACCGGTGAGCTCCACTTAAGC
>AWOL01S0003822.1:346031-361318 GCA_000715115.1 Nicotiana otophora | reverse complement strand
GGGGGGGGACCGTTCTGTTTTACTGGGGAAGGGGAAGGGGAAGGGGAAGGGACGATTATTTATGTAAGTATAGCGCCTTAGGTATGGGCGTTATACTATAGCGCCTTAAGTTAGCACGCTATACCTTCTCGCCCATTTGCGTTCATATATAACGCCTTAAATAAGGGTGCTATACTTAACTAGGCAAACGGTCGTTAACGTATAACCTCTTATAAAAAAGGGCGTTATATATATTATGGTCACCAATGTTTTTTCCCGCACATTTTGGTTCCGGATTCAAAATTTCCCTCTTTTATCCTTGTACATTGTTCGACCTTGTGTTGTATTTTGTTTTCTGTTTTGTGGCGCCTGCGATTTGATTGATACTTGTACTCTAGCGAATTTGAGATCTCATTATTTTTTTTTGGGGGGGGGGCAGATAGAATAATACATGGTCAAATCAATTGTAGCAGCCTAAGAAATTCACTGGCTGTTGTCAATTTTTCCAGGTTTATGGATGGTCTGCATGTAATCTTTAAATTGCTTGGGCAAAGTCCTTATTCAAATTGTGTTTGTTAACTTTTTGTGCTTACCATTTTGGACCCACTTCAATTTACTGATATGCCCCTCTCTGTTTTGAATACTTGAGATAATGCATGTCCATAAGGCTTGTCATGACAGAATCTGGCAGGTTAGATGTGATACTTTCATCCTTAATTAGTAATTTTGGGTTCAAGCCTATGACGAGAGCAAATAGCTTCCCACCTAAACCGGTTAAACTAAAAATAGCCGATGAATATAATATAGGCATAATTTATATATTATATATATGTATAATTGTGTATAATCAATATATAAACTATATTTATGGCTAGAAAAGGTAAACAATGAATGGCGTGCTATTTGTGTAAAGATCCCGAAGAAAAACCAATTGGGCTAATCGACAGGGACTGGCTCTGGACAAACTAAATGGGCCTGGATATAACACGCCCCTATCCAACTTGGCCCACTGATAGTTCTGGGTTAATGGGTACATGGGCTTAGAGGCCTGTCTCTTGAGCCTAACTTGAGCTTAATTTGTCAAGCCCTTAAAGTCCAACAGTTGAACAATATTATTCAACCATATGTTATAAATGTAATTTAATGTATATGATCTTTTTCATAGAAGATTTTCGAAAGAATTGGAAGACTGAGATTAATTTTTCTACTACCATGCTGTGATGATTGAGATAGGTGTCACAGTTGGTGAAACTAATGTCTAAGCAATAGAAGGAGTATTATTTTCCTTTCCTTTTAGGCACAAACTAAGCTATTGAGTCTAATTTATTGAATTACTCACCTCGAGTAATAGATGTTAATAATGTTATGCCCCCACCAATGTAATACAGCTCGTAGAATAACATGACTATTGGCCCAACCCAATAAAATGTTGGGCGATAAGTAAAACAGAAGACGACACAAGAGAAAAATAAATAAATTATGCTATACTTTTAATCGATTTAAAGTTGATCGGCTATTTCAATTAACTAAAAAACAACATATTCAGTACATTTTCCTTTCTCGTGCTAGAATCAAATTCGGGGCAATGAAGTTATTTAATTTTGAGGCATTGTCCTCACTTTAACACATATAAACCATCCTCTCTTCTTTCTCTTTTGAATAATTCTTGCCAGTTGGATCCTATAAATATATTGCAACCTTAATCTGCATACATACGAATAGTAGAGAAGAAAATAAAAGGAAGTCCTTGAAACCATTTCGGTTTGGTTAATATTTGAAAGACGTTAAGAAAAATACACGAATTAAATACCCGAAAATGCGGGGACGTATGCTACTTACTACTAATTGTTTTGATTCAATTATATTTTACCCTTAATACTTTTATCGTATTTTCGTATAGATTACTATATATTCCATAAGATTGTTGAATCTAATTCTACCTCGTTTTAATTAACTTCTTCAAATCCTTTTGCATAGTTAAAAATTACAAAGTAAATATCGTAAGTATACTGTGTACAATAAACTAAAGGAAATTAAAAAACATTTATTGAAAGGAAGACAAAGTTAAGGAGAGTAGATAAACGTTCCTTTCTCATTTCATTTTTGTCCTGTTCATCATTTTTTAAGTTAAAATACCATTTTAAGAGGTCTCGTGGCATAAAATTAGATAATCTGATTCCATAGAAGTCTTACTTTTTTTTTTGGTAACAACTGTAAATATTACCATTGATAACAAAATTATAAAAGTCTTAGTTTTATTACATAAGAAATTAAAGAAAAAAACTGATGCAATATTGAAGCATATGGAGATTTTTGTTACTTAAAAGTTTGAAGTTCAAACCAAACAAATTGGTAGAATTCTCTTTAAAAAATGAGATTTTAAACTTGTTATTAGCGATAAGAGGAACAAAAGCTTAACCTATACAGTGGATACGCCTCCAGGATCTTCCCCGGCTAAAATGCACCAACTACGCACTTCTCTCACTTAAGATTAGACGGTGTTAGTCTTCGTTTTCCGGCAGAGTGTTGAGGTCCAAATCGCCTTTTGGCACAACTCTCTTCTGGCCACTTTT
The DNA here is from genome assembly GCA_000715115.1 of Nicotiana otophora. NCBI lineage: Eukaryota > Viridiplantae > Streptophyta > Magnoliopsida > Solanales > Solanaceae > Nicotiana > Nicotiana otophora. The sequence continues at coordinate 358,766 of AWOL01S0003822.1, read as the reverse complement.
CTGGAGATATTTCACTGCCACATGCATCCTCCGCAAGATCGCGAAGAACTCGTCGACCTCCGCCTCCGAAGGCGGCGGCGCCACCACGATATCCTCATTCGCAGCACTTTCTCTCTCATGTCTGTTCCGATCGCCGCCGTTAGCCTCGCCGTTATCTGTTCTCTTCCTCTTCTTCTCTCCGTCCATAAGTAGCTATCTAATGCTTCTCTTGTTTATCTCCTCTCTCTAAATCTACGTAGTCTATTCTCTATTGACTAGGCTATGGCTGATTGTTGATCATTAGACTATAATGCATTTCAGTCCGTCATTCACCAATTTGTTGACGTCAGGGATGTGATATCATGGGAAATGGCACTTTCATTTTGATACTTCAACAATGCGCAACTTGTAAACCTCACCCACGCGCGCTCTTTCTACACGACACGGATCCCTCCCATTTTCTGCTCCTTTAGGAAGATTTAATTATTTATATTTATCATTGATATACAATCTAGTACTACTATACGTCTAGCTTCAATTGGGGAAAGTGTACTATTCATCCAACGATAATAGACATACTTCTTTTGCCCCATGTTTAGATTTTGATAGTCAAACGTAGTATTCGTTGGCCGTAATTTTTTTATATGTCTTTTAAATGTTTTGAGTTATTAATTATTATGGTTTAAAATATTTTTTAAGTAGTTTTTGTTTGACCAAAAAATATTTATCTTGGTTCAAATCAGTTAAACTATGTAATTAAGGGTTAATCTTAGTTAACAATAATATCCCTAGATGGAGTTTTCAAAGAAGCAATAAATGTTAGATGGGTTTGGTCGGACAATGGCAACAACATGTAATAACTTTTTCTAGAAAACAAGAGCAATAGTACAACATTCAATAATAATGAACATCGATAAATGATATTTAAGTAAATAGAAGGAATGATTCACCCAATAACAAGGAGTGATAGACAAATCCTTGAATATTCGAGTTATTCTCGGATCTGATGAAAAAGTATATACAAGAATCTCAGTGAAAAGATGATGTTTGTTTCTTAGTAAGTGAGAACCGGATCTTTTAGTCAAAGTGTGTTATTTACAAATGAATATCACATGCCTCTATCATTGTGGACATGTGTAGAGAATATCCACTAAAATATTCTCTTTAATGTCCTATCTCGGAAACTAGTTGTTACGACTCTGTCAATGGTACTCGATCTCGGCCTCGTCCCTTATTGGCACCTCGACTATGGCTCTTGTTGACTCTTCGACCACAGTTTCCTGCTTCATGGGCCATCTTGACAAATGACGACTTGGGAATTCTTTCCTTAGTATTATCTTGGCTTAAGTATTTCAAAGACAGATTTTGACCCATACAGTTAGTCTCTCCGCTTATTGAGGCCAACTTCAGTCGGGTTCGATAAGGGGATTTTGTTCGTCGTGGTTGGAACAATCGAGCGAGTTGTGCGGGTCATAGTGGTTACGATGAACTGGCGACATGGCCCTACGTGGACCGCTTATTTCAAACGCTTCGATTTTTCTGGTTGGTTTGTTGGAGTTATGCTGTCCACGAATTAGGATGATGTCATGATGTTATGTGTCATTATGACGCTCGATGTGTTGCTTTATTTCGCGTGTGACCCCTGATTGAACTTGTCGCTTCGGTTCCGGTTCCAGGTAATAATGAACCGACTTTGGTTCTGGAGCCAAGATCCTTATAAATATAGATGTTAGGGTATGATTTTAAAGTTTCAAGTTTTCTATTTCAAAACCATGCTTTATTCCCTTGCCCTACATCTTTTCTTTCTGTTCCAGTGACTTGCACTCGTTCTCAGTTCTTCACTGTTCGATACTTCTTTTAAAACATGTCTAACATGCCTTCCGAGTCTAGTAAGGGGAGTGAAGCGATCCCTTTGGCGAAGGTGTTTCTTCCTCATGAGAAAAATGTTCTTGTTCTCGTTGATGATGGAAGTTTCCCGTTGGTGGAGGAGATAGTTTCTCGCAACCCTGATACCGGGTCTGACTTCTCTAAATTACCCGATACTGACACTGGAGCCTTTTGTCCAGACGAAGAAAGAATTGGGAGAACTTAGGGCTAAGTTCGGCCTTCCCGACCACGTCGAATTGATTCCGGCCAGATGGGATACTGTGCAAGTCCACCGTCCCCGGTACTGCGCCTTCTACGCCTATCCTTTCCAAGTCGGCTACACTATCCCTCTTCTTCCGTGGTGGAGGAATTCCGTCATATTATGGCATTTGCCCAGCTCAGCTTGTGTCGTATGTCTACAAGCTTATAATGATGCTTACCAAATTTGCTGAGCTAGCCGAGGTCAAACTGACTCTTCGGAATTTAATACATTTGTTCGCTCCCAGCTTTTATGGAGGGATGATGCTGAACCTTCGCCACCGAGGAGGCAAGTTCCTGGTGGTGAAGATGGATGACAAAGCTAACCCCCAATTCTGGTTTAACTTCTTCTTCGTTAGAACCGAGTACGTGGTGGACAATGTCGACAGTTTCCCTAAGACTTGGAATTATACTTTAAGTACCTAATTTCCTTGCATCGAGGTACTTGATTTTTTTTGTTTGGTCATATACTTTGACCTCTTGTCCTTTTCTAATGCAGCCAAGACCTCACCTACTCCTTTGGTGTAATGACCTGGCCGGTCTTTTTGAGTATTACAACCCGTTCCCCCCATTTGATGTTTGTCCTGTGTTCAATTATAAATATGTGACTTGTCGGAGAGGTTTCAAAAATGAATTGGAACACTTAGTTTCAAGATTTAAATCTCAAGTAGAAATAGTTTTCCGGATGTCGACTTATGTGTAAATGACTCAGGAATAGAGTTTTGATGATTTCAATATAACCATATGGTGATTTCGGACTTAGGATCGTGTCAAAAATTATTTGGACGTCCATAGTTAAATTAGGCTTAAAATGGCTAAAATAGAAATTTAAGTTTGGAAGTTTGACTAGGGAATTGACTTTTTGATATCGGGGTCGGAATCCAATTCTAAAAATTTTCATAGGTCTGTTATGTCATTTATGACCCGTGGGCAAAATTTAAGGTCAATCGGACTTGATTTGATAGGTTTCGGCATCGAATGTAGAAGTTGGAATTTCTTAATTTCATTAGGCTTGAATCGGTGTATTATTCGTATTTTTAGCGTTGTTTTATGTGATTTGGGGCTTCGACTAAGTTCATATGATGTTTTAGGACTTGTTGTTATATTTGGTTGAGGTCTCGGGAGCCTCGGGTGGGTTTAAGATGGTTAACGGATCGAAATTTGGACTTAAACAACTGCTAAATATTTTGGCCTTCTGGTGCAATCGCACCTACGGAATTTGGCTTGCAGGTGCGAGCTTGCAGAAGAGAGCCTGGCATCGCAGAAGCGAGTAGTCTGCAGAAGCGTACGGAACCTCACAGAAGCGAGTCCGCAGAAGCGACAACAAGGTCGCAGAAGCGGAGGCAGGGGGAGCTGGGCAAAACCGCAGAAGCGGACGCTTCTTCGCAGAAGCAGACTCTTGTCCGCAGAAGCAGACTCTTGTCCGCAGAAGCGAAGGACTGTCGCAGAAGAGGAAACTTAGCCACAGATGCGGCCAAGTGAGCCGCAGATGCGAAAACCCTGGACAGAAATAAAACAGAGGGGTTTCCGGATTTTGGCATTTTTGGACATTTCCAATACGGTTGAGGCGATTTTTCAGAGAGAATTCACGGGAAATCTTGAGGTAAGTCACTTGTGATCATTGTTAGTCAGTAATATTGAATTATCATTGAGTATTTCGATTAGATTACGTATTTTTAAGGTAGAATTTGAGAATTTGGGCCTGGGGATTTGAAAATAAGATTTGAGATTTAGATGTCGAGTTGATGTCGGAATTTGGTAAATTTGGTATGGTTGGACTCATGGTTGAATGGGAGTTCATATTTTATAACTTTTCCTGGATTTTGAGACATGGGCCCCACTGGCGATTTTTGAGTGAAATTTCGGATTTTGTCGGAAAATTAATATTTTCATATGGAATTAATTCCTATAATTTTTATTGATTGAATCGAATTAATTATGACTAGATTTGAGGCGTTCGGAGGCCGATTCGCGAGGCGAAGGCATATTGGAATAGAGAATTATACGGTTTGAAGTAAGTTACACTTCTAAACTTGGTTCTGAGGGTATAAATCCCTGAATTTACGTGTTATGTAAATTGTATGAAGGTGACGCACATGCTAGGTGACGGGCGTGTGGGCGTGCACCATAGAAATTGTGACTTGAATAAATTCTGTGGAGTTGTAAAATTAAAGAATAATGTAAATATCTGCATATCCTCCACGTGTTAGAGAAATTGAGTTAAGGCTCGTAGTTAATATCATGTTTAAGCTACGTGCCGATATTTTGGGACCCATAGGGTCATGTTGTTGTTGAATTAAATATTTTAAAAATGTACATTTCATACTCGGTCAGATTCATCTATTATGATGATATTTGTGGGATCGAGCTGCGCGACGCAGCAGGCTATATATGCTTTATATATGTTATTATTATATGGATCGGGGTTGCACGCCGTAGCAGGACTTGTAGGATTTATTACTATGGGATCAGACTTCATGCCGCAGTAGGCCATATCGGCTTTATATAGCGCTTGGGCCGAAGTAGCCCCTTCGGAGTCTACACACCCCACAGTGAGCGCAATTGATGTTTATATTTGGGATGGACTTCCCAGTGCATGGATTTGCCTTATTTATTTATTTATCTTAGGGATGGATCTTCCCTGGGCATAAATCTTGCCCGAAGCATATATATTTTGGCATGTAGATATAGAGATTCCATATTCCTCACATCATGCAGAATTTATCTATTTTACTTGTACTGAGTTTAACTGTTGAACTTGGAAGCATGCCTACATTTCTGTACTATCATTTCTATACTGGATTGTACCTGTTGAGCTCGTCACTAATTTCAACCCAAAGGTTAGTCTTGTTACTTATTGAGTTGGATGTACTCATACTATATTCTGCACCTCGTGTGTAGACCCAGGTGCTTTCGGATACGGCGGTTGCTAGATTTGTGGATTTATATGTTGGACACTATCGAGGTAGTTGCTCGACGTCCGCAGATCTTGACTCTCTCTCCTTTTTAGCTGTTTGTACTGTTCTATATTTCCAGACATTATTTGTATCAGTCATACTATGTTGTCATTTAGATGCTCATGTACTCAGTGACACCGTGTTTTGGGAGCATATTTGTATCAGTATTTGTGGGATTTTCTATCAAATCTAAATATTCTGTTTTCAAACTTAAGAGATGTTTGTGATTTATTGAGGTTATCTACTTGCCTAGTATTGAGATAGGCACCATCACTACAAGTGAATTTTAGGTTGTGACATTTGGTCGAGGAGATTTCTGATTGGGTTGGTCGGCTCCTCCCTCACATCATAGGGATTCGTGAGTGGTCGGGTTTCTTTAAAAGGTTTGGGCTTGATCTCCCTTCGATTGGTAAGTGCTATTTATCATTGGAGCCTTAGTTCTTTTTATTTTTTCTTGCCTTTGTTGATCTAATCCTTTACCTTTGTTTTTCTTAGCTTCGGCTAGGGGATCTTCAAGGAGGTCGAGAGCTCCCTCACCCTCGTTCCGAAAGAGAAAAGCTACTGCGTCCTCGGCTCCTATACCTTCTTCGACTATGACTACTTCTGTTGGTGCCCCGGTCCCTCCAGCAGTTGTCCCTTCTTTGGCCATGGAGGCTTCGATCGTAGAAACCTCGGTCTCTCTGTTATACCATTTTATTGATGAGGACGATGAGCCTTTGACTGGCGATGAGGATTTGATGCCTTGTAAGAGGAGGGTCGTAGACATCATGAGGGAGAGGTTGGCTGCTACTGATGTGAGAGATTGTGGTTTCTTCCTTCGGGGGACGGCCACAGTGCATATTAGGGAGAGCCTGGAGGCTAGTCCCGAAACCATTTGTGTGGATGATGTAGATGTTCGACCTAAGGGGGCTACGGTCGAAGGCATGATGGGCGATGGCTCTGTGCTTCTAAGACACGAAGATGCTTCATCTTCCGGTGTTGTGGCAGATGCACCTCATTTGATTGATGATAGAAGTAAGGTTATTACTGAAGAGGATGTTGGATATGATTCCGACATGGATGCAGACGAGCAGAGGATGATCGACTAGGGACTTACTCAACTCAAAGTGAGGTTGGAGGGGGGTTCGAGGACTATTACGATCCCGATGGATCGTAATTTTCTTGTGAACACCGAGAAAATTATCCCTTCCCTTGTCCCTCTCAGTTCTGAAGTGGAGGGTATGATCCTCAAGGATATGAACGACATCGACCTGCCAAACAATATTGCTAGCCTCATCCGTCGGGTAAATACATTCGTTGTTAGTTATTTTTACTTTAATTTTTGTTTCTTCACGGTCTATAACTTCTTTTGTTCATTTTATAGACGATCGTCTTAGAAATTGAGAGTGCTCGTAGGGAGAAGAGGCGCAAAGACATTTACATGAAGTTAAAGGATAAGCACCTCAGAGATCTTAAGAAGTACCGGGAGATTCGGTGTCATCTTTGTGAGGGCGACAGTCTGCGTCGACTGAGGGAGGATTTGAAGGCCCGAGATGAGGAGCTGGTGCTGATGGTGGGGAAGTGCAGCATCCTGGAGGGGACTTTGAGGAGCAAAGAGGAAGAGCTTGAGCTCAGCAAGGGGGTCGAAGCCCAGTGTAGCGATCTCTAAGCTCAGGTGGTTTTGCTGCGTGCCCAGCCTTAGGAGTGTCAATTCAGGGTGGAAGTTCTAATTGGTAATGTTGCCGAGAAGGTAGAGGGTTTAGAGAAGGCGGAGTCCGCTTGGTCTGAGGCTTTGAGGAAGACATACTGTTTTGATGTGGTAATTCAGACTCTCTATTCCGAGCAAGAGAATGACTTAGCAACAATGAAGCTTAAAGAGTAGTGCCTCGATGAGAGGATTGGAGAGTTGGAGAAAGAGACTTCTGATCTCTACGATCGAGTCGTTGCTTTGGAGGCTGAGAAGGCTCAACTGTTGGCATAGCCATCTTCTTCCTGTACTTCAGATTGTTCTAATATTCCTCGGGAATTGTACGAGGAGTGGATTCATGCCGAGGCCTAGTTAGATGTGTTTCGAGATCTGCATAAGGAGGGATCTGTCGATGAAGTCGCCCTAGAAGATGTTCATGTTAAGGCTTGTGAAGCTCAAGTCGCTTGTGGGTATGATCCCGCTACGCCTGAGGCTGGTGAAGACAAAGGGGATGAGGGTGTGGACCAGTTCTTGGAGAATGCCTGGTATGGTGCTGTATATCCTGAGGGTGAAGGTGGTGATGGCGAGGGTGCGAATGGCCAAAGAGGAAATGTTATTGAGGACCAAGTTGGCGGGGATGTTGAAGGCCGTGATGGTGGTGGCCAGTAGTTCTCTTTTGATTTTTCTTTTGTGTATGTTTCTGCTGGCATCTTCATGAGACTATTGTAAACAATTGTATATGAAATGTTAGAGTGTTTCCTTGCATCTTTTTCTCTTGCTGCGGTTTATTTTCTATACTTGTGTATATTTTTGTTTCTTTGTTGGAGTGTGGCCGAGGGTCGATGGGAGTTTGGTTTGAGTGAGGTCGAACATAATCTTTAATTAAATTACGGACAAGGTCTGGTAGGTGTTTGTTCGAGCGGGATCGAATATAACCTTTCATTAGATTTCGGCCGAGGCCCGGTAGGTGTTTGTTCAAGCGGGGTCGAACATAACCTTTCATTAAATTGCGGTCGAGGGCCGGTAGGTGTTTGTTCGAGCAGGTTCGAACATAACCTTTCATTAAAATGTGACCGAGGGCCAGTAGGTATTTGTTCAAATGGGGTCAAACATAACCTTTCATTAAATTATGGCCGAGGGCCGGTAGGTGTTTGTTCGGGTAGGATCGAACATAACCTTTCACTTAATTACGGCCAAGGGCCAGTTAGTGTTTGTTCGAGCGGGGTCGAACATAACCTTAATGCGATAAAGATGTGTTGATAAGCGTATAGTCTATTGCCTTGACATTATGTTTTTGGTTACATACTTGGAGTAATTTATAGATTTTTTGGATATTGGCTGGTGTTCCTGTCCTAGACTCGGTCTATCTAGTCCCTTCATTGGTCGATCTGGAGAATATTGAGAGGTCGAGCAATGAAATCGTAACCACAACCCTATATTACTTCGATTCGAAATGTTCCCTTCACCGCCTCATTAAAAACCTCCTTGAGAAAACCCAAATGGGACAAAACTCAAGTGAGGGATAAAAGGGTACGGCTTGGGAGACGTTTTTTCTCTCAGAAGTTGAAGTATTTGAGGTGGCTGATATTCTAATTGTTTGGTAGCAGCTTTCCTTCCATTGTCTCTTATTGGAATGAACCCTTGTTTGCTTCGGCTGTGATTTTGTATAGACCATCCTAATTTGTTCCCAGCTTGCCTTCCCTGGGATCTTTACTTTCTTGCATTTTATCTTTCAGTACGTAGTCCCCGACTTTGAGCGGCCTGACCTTTGATTTCTTGTTGTAATAGCGTTCTGCTTGTTGTTTTTGGGTGACCATTCTTATGTAGGCCATATCTTTTCGTTCGTCGACTTCGTCGAGTTCCTGCCTTCTGCTCTCGTCGTTACTCGTGTCGCTCTTATGGGAGTACCTTAGGCTGGGTTCTCCGACCTCGACTAGTATTATTGCCTTGGTCCCTTAGATCAAAGTGTAGGGCATCTCTCATGTGCTTGTTTTCGGAGTTGTTCGGTAGGCCCACATTACTTCTGGTAGTATTTTCGGCCACAGTCCCTTGGCATCTTCGAGCTTCTTCTTCATGATGTTTAGTATTGACTTGTTACAGAACTCTGTTTTTCCGTTACCAGTGGGGTGATACGGGGTCGAGAGTATCCTCTTAATATGATATTTCTCAAATAATTCAGCGGTTTTCTTTCCTGTGAACTAGGGCTCATTGTCATAGCTAATTATTTTGGGAAGGCCGAATCGGCAGATGATGTTTCTCTATATAAAGGTGATTACTTCATGTTCCCGTATTTTGGATAATGCTCCTGCTTCCATCCACTTAGAGAAATAGTCAGTGAAAACCAAAAAGGATCGGACATTACCTCGCCCTGCTGGTAGGGGGCATGATGTCCATTCCCCGTTGCCAAGTGGATGTGACTAAATGAAGATGTTCGCTTGCTTGGTGAATCATTGGGGCGTACTTTCAGCATTGCTCGCATCTCTTTATGAAGTCCTCAACATCCTTTGTCATGGTGGGCCAGTAATATCCTGCCCGTATGAGGCATCTGACCAGTTCCCGGTTGCCGTAGTGAGCCCTACAGTGGCCTTCATGAATTTCTTTGAGGATGCGCTGAGCTTTTTTCGGGCCCAAGCACTTTGCCAGAGGGCCGCCGTAGGTCCTCTTGTACAAATCGTTGCGGAGGATACTGTACTTGGACGCTTGTATTCTTAGTTTCTTGGCCTCTTGTTTGTCGCTAGAGAGTGTGCCACCCTGTAGGTATGCGACAATACAATTGCGCCAGTCCCAAGTTAAGTTTATGGTTCTTACCTCGACTTGGTCTAGTGATGAGTTGAGGAGATGGACCACGTTTTTGTCTCCAGTTGTGATGCTTTTGGTGGCTGCGGCTAGTTTGGCGAGGCCATCTTCCTCAACATTCTGTGCTCGTGGGATTTGGTCAAGATGACATTCGTCGAACTCAGGCAGTATCTTGCAGATTTCGGTCTAGTATTTTTGCAATCTTTATTCCTTGATTTGGAAAGTCCTTGGGACCTTTTTGAGTATGAGCTGGGAATCGTAACGCAATTTCAACCGTTTTGCTCCATATTGAGTGCTAGTCTTAGACCTGTAATTACGGCCTCATACTCGCCCTCATTGTTAGCCATATTCGGGCACTTTATGGACGGGTAAATCACTTCGCATGTTGGGACTTCGAGTATGAGTCCCAGTCCGGACCCTGATGCGTTGGATGTGCCATCGGTGTATAGGACCCAGGGGTCTTATGTTTGGAGAGAGGTTTGTACGGCTTTCATTTCGACTTAAGACATTATTTTTGCGTTGAAGTCGGCTATGTAGTCGGCGAGCACTTGTGACTTTATCGCCGTTCGCGGATGATGTGCTATATCATGCTGACTTAGCTCGATGGCCCATTTGGCCAGCCTTCCCGATAGTTTGAGTTTATGTAAAATGCTTCTGAGGAGGAAGGTCCTGACGAACGAGATAGGGTGACATTGGAAATATGGTCTAAGCTTCTGTGAAGCTACGACTAAGGCCATAGCCAAATTTTCGAGGTGTGGGTACCTCGTCTCGGTGTCGACGAATGTTTTGCTAATGTAATAGATGGGAGATTGTGTACCTTTGTTTTCTCGAATTAAGTCTACGCTTATAGCTACCTTGGATACAGTCATATAGACGAGGAGACGCTCCTTAAGCTCGGGTTTTGAAATCAAGGGCGGAGATGTCAGGTATGCCTTTAGTTCTCGCAGAGCCTGGACACATTTGGAAGTCCATTCGAGGTTGCTATCTTTCTTGAGTACGCCAAAGAATTTATGGCACCTATTCGACGACTGCGAGATGAACCTTGATAGGGAGGCGAGGCGACCGGTCAACCTTTGGACTAATATTTTGGTGGTCAAGAGTTTCGGTATCCCCTCAATGGATTTTATTTGGTCTGGGTTGACCTCGATCCCTTGTTGTTGTCATGACCCAAAACCTAACATGTTGCGAAGGCGCCTATCGATGGTACTAGGCAAGTCAACATTCCCAAAATACTCCAGTAATTCAATAGAAAAGATAGTTTAAAACTTTTTTCATATCAGAAATTTCTCAAAAAAACCAAAGTTGAACTCAATATAGAATCAAAATGCGGAAACTAGCCCCAAACATCGGGGTGTCACCAAGTCATGAGCATCTAGATAAACAAACTAATACAGCCAATGCCTAAATATCAGTACAAAACAGCAAGAAATGTGGAAAGAGTAACAAGGTCTTGCGGACGCTGGCAGCCACCTTGTAGTCTCCGAAACTCAAACAGGCCTAGACTCAACAATCTCCATGCTCAGACACACCTGGATCTGCACATGTAGTGCATGGTGTAGTATGAGTACAAACAACTCAGGAAGTAACAGAAATAAATAAGGAATTGAGTGACGAGCTAACAATTCATTTGATAATTTTCACAGTTAAGAGTAAACACGAGTAAAAGATCAGTTGCATAATTTCCAATTCCAGCTAGACAATTATCAGCTAAATGCAGCAACAAAGTGAAATAGATGAAACCTTACAGACACTGTCACTCAAACCCTCAACAACTCGGCACTCAACTCTCAGCCCTCAACGCACACGCTCAATAGGTGCCTACGCTCACTAGGGGTGTTCAGACTCATGAGGGGCTCCTACAACCCAAGTGCTATAATTTGCACGGACAACTCACGTGCTATAATATCATATCTGGATCCGCATGGACAACTCACATGCCATAGTATGAACATAAGGATCCGCACGGACAACTCACGTGCTGCACGGAAAACTCACGTGCCATAGAACAATACCTCACAACCAGGCCCTTGGCCTTACTCAGTCATGAACCACTCTAGTCTCATAGCTCTCAATAAAGAAAGGAAAAACAACCAAAATCAATGTGTTACATTATATCATCAGGGAAAATAGTAGAGACTGAGGTAAACATGTACATGAATCACTATGACTGAATATAACTACCAGGAGCATGAATATAACCTAAGCATGATTTCTAACATGAAAGGCAGTCAAGTTCTAGTAGAAAAGAATGCAAATAAACACAAATAAAGGCTATTAGACTTCACAGTCTCCCAGGACGGACCAAGTCTCAATCCCTCACAGCGTATATCCAACGCCCGTCACCTAGCATGGGTGCCACCTACAAACAGTCGCATTATTCCAAACTCCGGGTTTCATACCCTCAAGACCATATTTAAAACGGTTACTTGCCTCAACAACGTAGAACTCCTACTCTGAAATGCCCTTTCCTTTCGAACCGGCCTCCGAATGACCCGAACCTAGCCATAAGAAATAAAATACGATCAATATAAGCTAAATAATGAATTCCATAAGTAAAATACCAAATTATGGGCCAAATCCCGAAATTCACTCAAACTCGGGCCCCCCGGGCCCACTTCTAGAAATCCAATAAAAGTCACAAAAATCGAAAGCTCATTCACTCCCGAGTCTACCCATACTAAATTTATCAAAATCCGACATCATTTGGTCCCTTAAATCCTCAAATTACTCTCTCCAAAATCCCAAGCCCTAACCCCTTATTTCACTCCAAAAATCCTACTAATTAGGTGAGAAATTAACGGAAAAACAACATAGCTAATGATAATAGGGTTCAAGCAACTTACCTCAGTGAATAACCTTGAATCCCCTTCAAAAATCCCCTCAAAAGATCCAAAGTCCGAGTTAAAAATGGTGGAAATGAGCAAAAATCACGAAGTCCTCAATTTATACATTTGGCCCAGCGAAGTCGCACCTACGGTCTCTTTTTCCGCTTCTGCGATACCGCACCTGCGGAATTTCCATCGCAAGTATGGAACTCACTTAAGATCCCAGGTTCTGCATCGGTGGCCAACCTTTCGCGCCTGCCCTTGCGCACCTGCGCATAACTCTCCGCATCTGCGAAGCCAGTCATTTTCCTCCCTTCCGCATCTGCGCCCCAGGTCTCGCACCTACGGGTTCGCAGATGCGATAGCCTTTTCGAACCTGCGGTTATAG